>BPLR01006263.1:0-56913 GCA_021605095.1 Caerostris extrusa
TTTCACTCCCGTAAATTTTTTCTGGAAGTTATTTTCTGCATTTTTTGATAGTTACTACGAAATAAATTTTTTCTGTAGGAAATCCTTAGCTAAATGATAATTTTTGTACCAGCTAATATTAATAGTGGATTTAAACTCGTATTTCCACAATTAATATTTTTCCCACATAGCTCTAAATCTGAAGTATGCATAGGTTGAGGCATTTTGTTATTTCAAATGTGTTAAATTAATTCACGATTCTAAGGGAAATCTTTCCAAAATCAATTCTGTCCTCCACGCTAAACTTATTGGTATAAAAGAATAAGTCTTCTTTTCATAAGTATTCGTCTTAAATATTCGGAAATTCTAAAAATGAACCAGTATATATTGGTACCGCACATTGATAAATTTAATTATACCTCTCGATTTGGAGAGCATTGATAATCAAGTCTATCTATCATTCTTAATCCTAAAATTCATCGTCTAATGATCATATAACCTCTTAAGCAATGTCTCTATCCGATTGTTATAGATAAATTCCTGAATTTGAATTAATTTCTTTTACTAGATAGTAAATCATCAATTTAATGAACTTTATAGAATAAAATGAATAATTAATCCTTAGGCTTATTTTGGCAGTGAGTAAGCAGATAACCTATCTAAAGCAATCGTTATAGACAGCGTTATAATTTTTCTACAATATACATTTTTATTTTTAAGAATAACTTGAATAATTGTCTATCGCAAAGAATTTCCAACGAGATTTGGAATTCTAGCAACGCAAAGAGAAAAACTTTTCGAAATCATCATACATCTCATTTTTTGAAGGGAAGAAATTATGTTTATATCTCAAAAAGATTCAACATCTTTGGAGAAACTGGACAAACCTTCTACTACACAAATATTTGTCCTCTTATAATCCTCTTAAAATCCCATTTCAAATACATTCTTTGACAAGGGAAAAATAATTTACAACCTCTCACCAGATACCCAAAATTCTTTCCAGGGAAGAAATTATTTTTATATCCCAAAAGATTCAAATTATTAAAAGATGGTTTCTGCTTCTTTTGTAGAACTTCAAGTATTCCTTCCATTACGAAAATAGTTGCCCACTTGCAATCCTCTTAAAATCCCATCACAACATTTTTACATTAAATGACATGAGAAAATGTACTTATAACCTTTTACCAGATGGTAAATCATCAATTTAATGAACTTTTACAGGAAGAAAATCAAGAACAATTAATCATCCCAAGAAGACATTACCCTGGAATTACTAATTGAATTCCTCTAAGTACAATCTTTCAGCCTAAACAAAATATTTCATTCTTTTCGTATGTGAATAAAATGCCAGGCATAATATTTTGTACCTCATGCCATGCTTTATTTTTCACATGCTTAGAATCATTTTGTTTACCATTTTTTCATTATTTGTATAGTACGTTGTTCGTTACACTAATGCTTATACGATACGGCTGATAGTCGGGTCATGACTGACGCTCGGTGCCATAAGTTTCAGGTTCGAGTCCCAGAGGTTCCATGGATGATTGTAATGGTTCGAATCCACATTAAACTTTAGGTCCCATGCTAATATGACTGTGGAGCGTTTGGCGTATGGCTGGCAACCCTATCTCATAAAAAGAGATCATCTATCAGGCAGACGGACTTGATCCACCATGGGGCTGTTGCACCAATGATGATGATGAATGTTTATATTAGTTAAATGGCACCGTAGCATGTTTTTCTTTACCTATAACTTTTTTTCACTCGTAAAATTCTGTAATTAAAGAATTCTTAATTTTTTTTTTAATTTTTTCATCCTTACTTTTTTTTTTAATTGGTAAGGGGTTATGTATCTCTGGTGAGATGCGTAAAGTAAAGTAAAGTTGTCTTCTTCAGAATTTGTGAAATAGCCGAGTGCATTGATTAATTTTTCATCTTCCTCATTAAAGTTTATAACTTCTTTATTTCATCTTTATAACTCAAACAACGACGTATCTTTCAAACTTTTCTCTGACTCAATGATCTAAAATAATAGTAAGAGCTCTTGCTTCAGGTTTATTTGACCCGAAATGATTTTCTGAGGAAAAGAAGGGATAAAAATTTCTGAAGTGCCTATGGTATGAATGTTGGATGACCTTGATAGCAGTTACTTCCAGGTTGAACCATTTTAAGTAAAGGGTGATCTTATGTTCAATGATTTTGTAACGATCGGGTTTGATGAAGTATTGGGTGTGCTTCTAAGCTCAAAACAATATCCATCCATCCTGTTTTAATATGAGTGCAAAGTTTAAAAATTTACCTCTTTGCTGGCTGGATGCTTTATCTCAGTTTACAGCACTGCTAAATATTTTGAATTTCCCGAATGTCTTTTTTTTTTTTTTTTTTTTTTTTTTTTTGTCGTATTCGCATAAGGAGATTTCGTAATTTCATTTTCTTGTGATAAAAATTTCACGGTTTATATTAACGTTAATGTTTAGCTCACTATTTTAAAGTTTTTATGCATCTATAAGTTTCTTCTTAACATTATGTCTTTTAAATCACAATTTTATTTTTTTCTTTTTAACTTCTCACTTACGATCTTTTATTTTGCATATAATTCAAAATTTTGACCATGTTATATCATTTTTTTAACCGAAAAAAAGTGAAATAAAAGAATGCTTTTTTACATTACAGAAGAAAAACCAATTTTTCCATATTGCACAAGCGAAGCTAATCTTTCCGCTAGAATTTTGATTGACACATCGAATTCAGAATTAAAACTTCGTTAACAACGTGTTGCAGTTACATATTGTTGAATATTGGTGATTAGCAGTAATTTTCTGAGTTATTTTGCAACTTCTCCTACCGTCGATTTATTTATTAGATTAGCTATAATAATTGATTTGATGAATATTCCTTTTCTGTATAATCTCCTATGTAGTGCTTATTGTATTGCTTTTAATTTTTCTCTTAAAAACTCACGTTTTTTATAAAATTAATTTCTTCAATTTTTTAAATTTTTGACATTTAGTTCAAGATTGTTCCTTCTGTACCTCCAAAAGTGAATTATGCAAAAACTTTCCGCCTCCAGGCTCCATTCAATAGCATCATCCAAATTGCTTCAGTTAGGCACAGTGATGTGGTGTGGTGTAGTAGTAGTAGTACAGTCATAATTTTCTGAGTAGTAATTTTCTCTTAGTACATTATTAAAGGAAGAAGGCTAAAATAAATTACAATGGAAATCATAATGTAAAAGGAATAAAATAAATTACAATGGAAAATAAATGAAAAAATTATAATTATTATAAATCTACAATTTATTATTCTAGCCTATGATTAAAACGCAACATGCGTAGTCAAATGGAAGTTCTACAGTACAAAATGGGATTTTGCATGACGATAATGCTCTCTATTTAACGTGCAGTATTTTCTAGAACATCCCACATAGCTGGAATTAAAAAGGCGTAGTTATATATAATAACTTTTGTAATTTTTCCCAAAATTTTATATCAAATACTGGAAAAATTCAGGTTTCTTTTCCTACTTGATGAAGTTACAAACAAACATTAATATGAAAATTTTTGTGTGAAAAGTAATATCAAGAACGGTAAAGTAAAGTTGGTCAGCAGAGCTCCAAGTATAGAGACATAATCATTCAAACCTTAGACGGTGAAAAAAGAAAAAAACCCCGTCTATCGTTTAATAAATTTTGATATATACGAAAACATGTTGTTTGTAATCAAACTATCACTGTTTAAAGTGATCTGTTAATCACTGTTAATTACATTAATTAACTATACTCAAATGTTTTTATTGAAGTGCATCTTAATGTAGGCTACTTTAAATCAAAAATTGTATCCTCTGATCCATTTTTTAATCTTATACAAAGAATTCTCTAACAATAAAGTATAGCATGTCGAAAGAATGTTCATCATAGCTTGTATTGATTGTCCTTTTGCTTGAACTCCAACAAAATTGACAGTATCAGCAGAAATGTAGTTCATTTTCATAAAAACAGAGGGTACATTAAATGACCTTAAAATCATCAACAAAAGAAAATGTTTTTTTTTTTTTTTCAATTTTATTAAAATTATTCAATGTATTATCTATTATAAATCTTTAAAAATATTTCATAACGCAATATTCCGCCTATCGAACATTTTTGATACCATTGTAACGTTTTGCCCTATACTAGACCTGTAATGACTTCAAGAAAGGCTCATTTTGTAAACAGGCGGAATCTCCTACCTGTTCAGTCACTTCAGAGAAAAACGCTTCTTGTCAACTCGTCCCAAAACACACACAGTTCTCCAAAAACCTCTCTTTAAGAAAATCTGTCAAGAGGGAGGGGGACAGCTTCCCTCATTTCTCATTGAGGGGACACTTCCTCAGTCCCTGGTCTATCACCAATCATGATGAACAACTTATGACGTAGTCCATATCCCATATGTAGTTGTTTCGATTTGTGAAGGTCGAACAGACAATCGCTAATTTCATGATGTATCATTATCCACGACACTGATTATCTGCTGTCAGATTTGAATCTAGTTGTTCTCATTAGAACAAAATACTGATTTGCATTTAATTTAACTATCCATGACACTGCTTAGCTGCTGTCAGATTTGAGTGATAAGTTGTTATTATGCACTTTTAAAGATATACATTCTTCTCACCTGGGAAAAGAAATGCTATGTACCTTTTCTGGGAAAATGCTACATTATGTAAATGTTTTGGAAGAATCGTCAATGTCATTACGTCATAAGATGCACTATCAGTGATGGCAAGAAACTGAATCCTGGACAAAAAATAATTATTAATTATCTTGTTCTGAATTGTTGCACTACAAGTTTAATACTTTTTATCCCATAAGACATTCACTACTTGCAGTTGCACAAAAACGCGTGTTGTTTGCCCCAAAGCGTTTTTGTTTATCATAATATAAAAAACTCTTTAATGTAAAAAATAACATTATTTTATATCATCAAAGCAATAACATAAAAGTTTTATTAAAACTAAGATAAAATTTAATATTTTTAGCGTTAATAATTAATAATTTTTTTATGAATATAAATATAAGGCATTGCATTCAACAAACGCCATTTAAACAAAAATATATATAAATAAATGTTTGTAGTATTTATTTATGTATTGACGGTATTCCCATGTAACTTAAAAGCTATAACATTTAAAGTTCCATTTTTTTTTTTCTAATTTTAAGTTATTATTATTCAATCTTTTGTCTACCCAAAAATTACTTACATATTCTAATTAGTTCTTTTTTAATTAAGCAAAAAGCATTTTCTGTCATCGGATTTTTCTTTAATTAAAAATAAATTGCAAAAAAATTAATTAAATTAAAATTAATTGTTCCAAATATTCTATTTTTGAAGTTTTGGAAACTGTAATATTTTTAAAAATAATTGTGTGTCTTTCAAATATTCTGATATCTAGACTTATTTATATGTTACTTTCTAATTTTTTATTTATTAATTTGCAATTAATTTTTTTTACAACTTGTCAAAAACCACAATTCTTAATTGTCATCAGTGCTTTGCATCTATGTTTGACATTTGTTCTTGATTCCTTTGTTTTTTTTTTTAACAACATTTCCTTAATAAAATTTACCAAATCTAATATAGAAACAGTTCAACATTTTGAAAAAATTCTCAATTATTTTTACATCACGGTGATTGTTAAAAAGTAGAATTTAATCGAAAATACGAAAAATAAATTTAAGTTGGTGGATATGAATAATTTTAATTAAAATTAAAAAATTTAATTTTATTTTCTAACACCGGTCTAATACCACTAGCAATCAATCAACTAATTTGAAGGGGGAAAAAGGAAGTTTAAAAATAAGCACTGTTGTCTCAGTGAAATAAGACAGTCTTTCTTCTAGAAAATTTAATTCCAAATATTTTCCTCTTCCTCAAGAGGATTGTGTTAGCTGTGGGTTGCAGTTATACGGAGTCAGTATGGTAGGGACTTTATTTTAATTAATATTATAATTTATTCCTTTAATTAATTATAATTCATAATTTAAGTTAAATTAATATTATAACGGATATCAAAAATTTATTTTTATAATTTGTATAGCGTTGATATATTTTTAAATACCTGTCAATAAATTTACTCTGTATTCTATCTTTCTTTATCATTTTCCTTATCTATCAAAACATAGAAAAAATAAATGCCAAGGTAAACAGCTAATTCTAAATATAAGTTGAATTTAACTTTATATTAATTACAATCTTAATAATAATAAAATTAATACCTTTTATTAATTACTACCTTAATAATAATAAAATGCTACCTTTTATTAATTACTATCTTAATAATAAAATACTATACTACTTAATAAAAAAAACTACCTTTTATTAATTACTACCTTAATAATCATAAAATAAAATTTTCATTTCACTGGCAGAGTTTACAAACAATAGTGATGTATATTCCGCATGCATTTTTTTTACATTTATATGACATCTTTTTCTGGGAAATTTTTGCACCTTTGCCGAGGGTGCCTCATCACAACTGTCACATTGGTGACAGCTTTTATTTTCACGTAAAAGCATTGACTGCAAACGTCTTTCCTTAACATTTCCATTCAAAGGTTCCAATACAAGTTCTTTTTAAAAAGTTTCATTTTTTGTATTAAACTGCTTGAGATTCTACTGATAACAAAAGGAATACGTGTATTTACGGCTATAGTATATGGAATACAAAAGAATATTACCATGGACGAACCGGGGATTATTCTTGCAATAGAATATGCACATTGAATTGCATCTGTTTGCATGTACTTCACCCTTTATTAAATTATAAAATATTGTAATTTCAGTCTTTTAGGCAGTTAAACCATAGTTATGAAGATGCAGTTATTTTTGCTCCTAGTTATGAAGATGCGTGACATGATGTGGTAGATCAAAGAAACATCAGACACTTGTTTTTTTTTTTTCTGCACGTAAAAAACCAATTTCATATTCTTTCGGAAACCAAAAAAAAAAAAAAAAGCGAATACATTTCATGTTTCTTTCAACCCGTAAATTTTTTTCGGAAGTTATTTCTTGTATTTTCTGATAGTTACTACGAAATAAATTTTTTCTGTAGGAAATCCTTAGCTAAATGGTAATTTTTGTACCAGTTAATATTAATTTTGGATTTAAACTGTATTTCCACAATTAATATTTTCCCACATAGCTCTAAATCTGAAGTACGCATAGGTTGAGGCATTTTGTTGTTTCAAATGTGTTAAATTAATTCACGAATCTAAGGAAAATCTTTCCAAAATCAATTCTGTCCTCCAGGCTAAACTTATTGGTATAAAAGAAGACTTAAAGTATTGGTCTTAAATATTCGGAAATTCTAAATGCACCAGTATATATTGGTACCGCACATTGATAAATTTAATTATACCTCTCAATTTGGAGAGATTGATAATCAAGTCTATCTATCATTCTTAATCCTAAAATTCATCATCTAATGATCATATAAAATCTTAAGCAATGTCTCTATCCAATTGTTATGGATAAATTCCTGGAATTTGAATAAATTTCTTTTACTAGATAGTAAATCATCCAATTTAATGAACTTTATAGAATAAAATGAATAATTAATCCTTAGGCTTATTTTGGCAGTGAGTAAGCAGATAACCTATCTAAAGCAATCGTTATAGACAGCGTTATAATTTTCTACAATATACATTTTTATTTCTTAAGAATAACTTGAATAATTGTTTATCAAAGAATTTCCAACGAGATTGGAATTCTAGCAACGCAAAGAGAAAACTTTTCGAAATCATCATATCTCATTTTTTTGAAGGGAAGAAATTATGTTTATATCTCAAAAGATTCAACATCTTTGGAGAAACTGGACAAACCTTCTACTACACAAATATTTGTCCTCTTATAATCCTCTTAAAATCCCATTTCAATTTTTTTTTTTACATTCTTTGACAAGGGAAAAATAATTTACAACCTTTCACCAGATACCCAAAATTTTTCCAGGGAAGAAATTATTTTTATATCCCAAAAGATTCAAATTATTAAAAGATGGTTTCTGCTTCTTTGTAGAAATTGGACATCCCTTCCATTACGAAAATAGTTGCCCACTTACAATCCTCTTAAAATCCCATCACAACATTTTTACATTAAATGACATGAGAAAAATAATTTACAACCTTTTACCAGATGGTAAATCATCAATTTAATGAACTTTATAGAAGAAAATGAACAATTAATCAACCTAAGAAGCCATTATCCATGAAATACTAATTGAATTCTCTGCGTACAGTCCAAACAAAAATATTTCATTCGTCGTAGAATAAAAGCAGGCATAATATTTTGTACCTCATGCCATGCTTTATTTTTCACATGCTTAGAATCATTTTGTTTATTATCATTTTTTTTACTATTATTTTGTATAGTACGTTTTTCGTTACACTAATGCTTATACGATACGGCTGATAGTCGGGCCATGACTGACGCTCGGTGCCATAAGTTTCAGTTTCGAGTCCCAGAGGTTCCATGGATGATTGTAATGGTTCGGAATCCACATTAAACTGTAGGTCCCATTCTAATATGACCGTGGAACGTTCGGCGTACGGCTGGCAACCCTATCTCATAAAAAGAGAACATCTATCAGGCAGACGGCCTTGATCCACCATGGGGCTGTTGCACCAATGATGATGATGAATGTTTATATTAGTTAAATGGCACCGTAGCATGTTTTTCTTTTATCTATAACTTTTTTTCACACGTAAAATTCTGTAATTAAAGAATTCTTAATTTTTTTAAATTTTTCATCCTTACTTTTTTTTTAATTGGTAAGGGTTATGTATCTCTGGTGAGATGCGTAAAGTAAAGTAAATTTGTCCTTCTTCAGAATTTGTGAAATAGTCGAGTGCATTGATTAATTTTTCATCTTCCTCATTAAAGTTTATAACTTCTTTATTTCATCTTTATAACTCAAACAACGACGTATCTTTCAAACTTTTCTCTGACTCAATGATCTAAAATAATAGCAAGAGCTCTTGCTTCAGGTTTATTTGACCCGAAATGATTTTCTGAGGAAAAGAAGGGATAAAAATTTCTGAAGTGCCTATGGTATGAATGTTGGATGACCTTGATAGCAGTTACTTCCAGGTTGAACCATTTTCTTATGTTCAATGATTTTGTAACGATCGGGTTTGCGAAGTATTGGGTGTGCTTCCAAGCTAAAAACAATATCCATCCATTCTGTTTTAATATGAGTGCAAAGTTTAAAAATTTACCTCTTTGCTGACTGGATGCTTTTTCTCAGTTTACAGCACTGCTAAATATTTTTTGAATTTCCCGAATGTCTTTTTTTTTTTTTTTTTTTTTTTTTTGTCGTATTCGCATAAGGAGATTTCGTAATTTAATTTTTCTTGTGATAAAATTTCACGGTTCATTTTAACGTTAATGTTTAGCTCACTATTTTAAAGTTTTTATGCATCTATAAGTTTCTTCTTAACATTATGTCTTTCAAATCACAATTTTATTTTTTTTTCTTTTAACTTCTCACTTACGATCTTTTATTTTGCTTATAATTCAAACATTTTTTGACCATGTTATATCATTTTTTAACCGAAAAAAGTGAAATAAAAGAATGCTTCTTTTACATTACAGAAGAAAAAACCAATTTTTTCCATATTGCACAAGCGAAGCTAATCTTTCCGCTAGAATTTTCGATTGACACATCGAATTCAGAATTAAAACTTCGTTAACAACATTGTTAACGTTGCATTGTTAACGTTAACAACATTGTTAATATGTTGTTTACATATTGTTGTTTAAGGTATTTGAATATTGGTGATTAGCAGTAATTTTCTGAGTAGTAATTTTCTCTTAGAGAAAACTGAAAAAAATTTACATTATTAGAGAGGAAGATCCTTTACTAAAAAGGCTCCATTAATACTATCCAAATTGCTTCAGTTCACTTACAGTCATATTCCATAGTAACAAAGGAATAAAATAAATTACAATGGACAAAGAAAAGAATATCTGGAAAAATTATAATTATATAAATCTACAATTTATTATTCTAGCCTATGGTTAAAACGCAACATGCGTAGTCAAATGGAAGTTCTACAGTACAAAATGGGATTTTTGCATGACGATAATGCTCTCTCTATTTAACGTGCAGTATTTCTAGAACATCCACATAGCTGGAATTAAAAAGGCGGAGTTATATATAATAACTTTTGCAATTTTTTCCCCGAAATTTATTAGGGCTATTGACATTAAACTTATGAATTATTTATTTTACGCCTTTAAGAAAGAATTTAAAGAAAAACTCATTATATTGAATAGTATTCCTACTTTAAAATGAAAATAGAGGGCGCTGCAGTTCTTAACTCCCTATTAACGAACCATCACTGAGGAACGGTATCACCCCAGTTGAAATTCTGAATGGTGCCAGTTTAATTATAAACAGTTTGTATGTGATGGTGATCAATCACTGTTACTATCAATTTTTGGAATTTTATGAAATTCTTTGTGCAAATATTAGTCATGATAATACTAAATAATTAAAAATTGTGCACTTAAAATTTGCGTACAGCTTTTAATTTCATGCAATTAATTTCATTTTCATATCAGTTCGTTATATATTCCATATATAACATATTGCATATTATACATATTATATACATGTTATATATTTTATATTCATATCGTTATGTTATCATTTAATTTTAAAAAAAAAAAAAACTTAGAGTAAAAATCAAACTTTTCTTGAAATGAATTTTTTGTATGTGTAGTCGTTCACTTACAAAAACCTTAAAATTCGTTCATAAACTTTTATAAGTTAAAGATCTTTCTTAATCCATTGTTTACACTCTAAAACCACAAAATATTAATTACACAAAATAAAGTATATCAGTTAAAATGTATTAAAATTTTAAAAGCAATTTTGTTTCAATCTATTATACATTTATCTGAACACTGCAGTTAAAAAATAAAGGCATAAATAGTTCAAAGAAGGAAATCTTTGCTTATTATTATCATGCGCAAAGTATTGGATAAAAAAAATACATAAATACATAGAACTCATCTTTTATCTACATAAATGTATCTCATAATACGTTCTCCGATGTGAAACTTTGTATTTCAGCTCTATTCAGGAAACATTTTAAGTAGAAGCCTTTCGAATATCTATTCTTTGTCATGCTAAAACTTTAACTTTTGGAACCGCCTTTTCAATTCTATGTATTGTATAATGCATTGCGGTGGAAATTGTTATTCGTAAAAGAACCATCGTGGCATAGCATTTTCAAAATGGTTCCATCGAAGCTAATAAATTCTACACATTACAGAAAAGATCTTCCATTCATATAGAATTATACAATTCTATAACGAAATGATTCTTTATGATCGCAACTGAAATATTTAATTGATTCATATACATTAAAATCTCTTTATACGCGTTAGATATATTTGTAGAAATTAAGCTTAAAAACTATTCACTCTAAAGAAAATAAATATTGGTACCAAAACTGAAACATTTAAATTGTTTTTAAAAAACCCAATAAATTTGTTTAAGTTTTTATTTACGAAATATACAAAATAAAAAATGCATATACAAAATATAATATCTCAAAATTAAAATTCAATGCATAATGAATAATAATATTTTAAGAAATATCTATTTATTTCATTTGTTGCTAAAGATCTATTAAAAAATTATGTTATTCTATACCAGTTATTGACAATTAAGTCGAAAACTTTAATTTCCATTATATTTAAATATCAATATATACATATATAATTTATATATTCATAGAATAATGGTCATATTTATATACGAGCTACATTTTTAGGGTATATATAAATTTTAATTATTCATTTACAATGATAATTTTAATTTTCTTTTCACTTTAAAATTGCATATGAAAAAAAATAACTTCAAGATAAAAATATACCAGACTCAAACGGTAAGGAACTTTTTTTTTTATGTGCAGTCATAATATGTTATATAATTCGGTGAATTCTCAATAAATGGCATAAACACCGAATTCAAATAGCAAACAATTGCTGATTTTTTTTTCTTTAAATTTTTGCATAAAAGTGAATAAGGCTGATAAAAAAATATTTTTGATATCCCAATTTGCATAAAAAAATTCATATATAAGAAATGTTTTTTTTGCAATATGTATAAATATAAATTATATTAGAACTCCACAAATATAGATAGAAAAAGAAACGTTAATAATGATAATATTATGCAAAATTACAACTAAATTATAACCTATTACTGTTTTCAAAAAAGGTTATTCTGAATTGATATGGAAAAAGGGTAAAGAAATTAAATACAAAATATTATGAGGCATTATTTTATTTTAAATAAAAAAGACATTTAGTTATAAATTCGAGCTTCGAGTTAAATAATTTTATTTAATTGTAAAACTATTCAAATTTATACACAAAATTATATAAAAAAATAAGAGAGAATTATAAATAGATACAAATAAAAAGTGTGAAATAATAAATTTAAAATATTGTAATAATTTAATAATTAAATTAATGGAAAGTACGTAATAACAATAGTTTTTAAAATGAAACTAAAATATTCAATAGCAAAACCATGAAGAAAGTTTATTCTCAAACACATAAATTTAAAAATTTCGTCATTCAATTTTTAAATTAAGAAAAATGAATATTTAAATATAAATAAATAAACGTATTTTTCAAAATTGTCTAAATTGTTTCAAAAATTTATTTTTAAGTACTAAATATAATGAAAATTATAAAAAATAATAACATATAAACACATTAATTTTATATTTAAATCAAAGATTTTATGAAAATAATGATCAGATGAATATAAATAATTTTTCCATGTAATGTGCAGATAATAGCTTACTGTAATTATTTTTAAATGTTGGAAAATTAATATATTTTTTTTATTTGTTATGGTACAATATATTTTTGATATTACAGTTAAATAAAAAAAAAACATTCAATAAACTCTGCTTTATAAATTACTTTTTAAATAAGATTTAATTTTTAAATGCTATTTAAAAAGTAATTTATTTCTATTAACGTAGTTTTTATAATTGTGGTATCCGTTCGATTTTTTTCGGTGAATTTTAAATACATTGTTTTAAAAGTCATTATTTTAATAGGATTAAATTAGAAACAGGAATTATAAATAATTGAAATAATGACCACTAAAATTTAAAAACAGTTATATTTTTAAGAGAAAAATATATCTTCCTTAACATCTTAATCTTTATTTCTATTTATTTATATTGCAATTGTTTGTATAAAACAATTGTAAATATAATGTCTTTTGAAAGTAATTAATAAATAAACAAATAATTTTTGTCAATAGCATAGTAAAACTTTATTTAATATTAATTTTAGTTCAGTACATTTGCCTCAACGACCATTATTCACAAAAATAATGTTGATCGACAAAAAAAAAAAAATAATGTTTCAAAATAAATTATACACTCAAATGTTGAATTTACTTCTGCTATTTCTACAAAATAGCAGAAGTTGAAACATTGTATATTCAGAGAAAAATAAAATAGGGATTAGTATCTATCTTACCAATAGTTTTTCTTAAAAATAAATTGATTTGTCATTATTTTATACTTGGCTAAAATTGTATTTTAGTGCTTGTTTTTGACAAAAATGTTTTTAAATGCCGAACATTCTGACCTCTGAACATTCTTCTGCCGAACATCATTCACAGGTAGAACGACATCTAACAGATGGGCTGAAAGTTCGTAGGCTGAAACATAGATGGCACTATTAGTATTAAATCCATATGACTTTTAGTTAGCCCTATCCTTCAAAAGACACGTGCATAAATTTGACATCTGCTATAACTAGTATCTAGTTGCCCTACTAGTTATAGCATTTTTAGTGAAGCAACTTTTGTTAGTTTGAAAAAATGGATCGAATTTAGTGTGAATAAAGCATTGCTTTTTGGAGAAAAAAAAAATACTATTGAAGCCAAGGCTTGGCTTGATAAACATTATTCGGACTTTGCACCAGGAAAATCAACCGTAGAGAAGTCGTTTGCCAACGTATTGATGATTCTAAGCAGTGTTTCGAGCTGTTCAATCGTAATAAACTCGAATTTTTGCGTCGATTTGTGACAATGGAGGAAACATGGCTCCATCATTTCACACCGGAGTCCAATCGACAGTCAGCCGAGTGGACTCACGTGATGAACACTAAAAATGCTATAACTCACATAGTAATAGTGCAACAGCTGTCAAATTTATACACGTGTCTTTTGAAGAATAGAGCTAACTAAAAATCATATGCGTTTAATACTAGTAGCTCCAATTATGTGTGAGCCTATGAACTTTTCAGCCCACCTGTAATGTAGCAGATTCAATCTCGCTGTCTATATATAACCTACAACCTATGTTCAAGTGTTCACTTCGGTCATACACAACTGGATCTACATTATATCATAATCTTTAAACAGATTATCTTCAAGGTTCCCCTCTGGCAAAAGTCTGTACCTCCTGTCTTTCCTCTCCTAGCGTTAATGGTAGGACTTTGCTTGCTATGTAGATTTACAGTGCCACACCCTTTACAGACTCTAAGCCTTCTGTTCGTTTTTCTTACATAATTTGTAACGATATCTCCTACTTTAGAACATAAACCCATCATACTTCAGGTTCCTCCATACCAAAAATTCTGTCTGCATTGGCCATAAGTCAAACTTCCATCAACTCTTTGGAATGTACAGTTGCATCACAGGTCCCATTTTAAAAAAAAATGTAAAGGAATAAATTACTTTTTAGTAATTAATAGTTTTGTTTCATTCATTGAGTAATTAAAAAAAGAAAAATTACCAGGATAATGAATTACAAAAAATCGATAAAAAAACAGGTTTATGTATTTATAAAATATGATTTATCAAATTCTTCTTAGACACAATTGTGGAGAAAGTGGTTTTGTAAAATAAAAGATAATACATGTAGTCAAAAAAATTACCTATTTAGTTATTTTTCAAATAAAATAAAAAATCATTCTACTTTGGATCAATGAGAACCAATCTTTTTATATTTGTATTAAGGATTATTCATTTTAAAAAGGAATGCTAAAGCCATTTACTTACATTACATTAAACTTACATTAAGACTTACATTAAAATACTAGTTATATATATAGTTATATGAGCTATATGGATATATATATATCAATTATATGGAGAGATCCTTTTCAAGTATCACTAATTCAAGATGTTATTAGAAGCAATATTTTTGCCGCTGATCTTGAAGGCCATATTTTCATTTAGAAGTAAATAAACTTATATATATAAACTCGAATCATTTCTACTTAAATTTATTTTAAGTTTAAAATATCTTCATTTTCAGCTGAAACTATTTTAATATAATAATGAGACTAAGCAGTATATTAAAAAACATATGTCTTGAAACTGAAATATAGCTATTTTCAAGTTATAAACCGTTTTTATAAATGAATTACATTGACGTAAGTGATAGTAAATCATGTTAATGTTCAGATATTCTATTCCTTTTTGATATTTCTTGAAATTATCCGCATTAGAAGATAAGGCTGCAAAAGAAATAATTTAGTTAAAGTAATACCGAAAATATAAAAGTAAAATAACTCATTGACAAATAAAAATATTTAACATAAAAAGAACTTTGAAATATAAACAGCCAGTATATTTTGAAATCTTTGAATTTCATATTGCAAATTGGAATTTAGTACACACTTCATATATTTAAATTCAATTTTATTTTTCAATTCCGCATTAAATTTCAAATCTTCTTTCGATTTTAACTTTCTACATGAATTATCTTTCATCTTTTGATTTCAGAAGTGTATTCAATCTTTCATATATGTTGAGACATGTTTTGGAACTATAACACTCTGTTTAGATTTCTGATGCATGTGATTTATCTCTGAAAAATCCTTTTCTTCTAAGAGAAATTCAAATATTTATATTTTATTTTACAGTATTTATATACTGTAAAATCTGGTGAATTCTAGAAAATATTTTAATTTTATTAGAAATACACTTATGTTGATGAAACCAAATTTGCATCACAAAATATTAAAGATTTCAATCAGTTAATAGAATTTATTTTTAAAAAAATTGTAAAACACGCGCAAGAATGAATCTTTATATAACGTTTTTGGAAGAATTCACTTTTTAAGATCAAAGTAAAGACATATGTGTATGTAACTTATATATAGATAGATGAAAATATATAGATATATAACTGAAAAATTGACTTTAAAATTAAATGCGTGTATCCAAATACGCATGAAGCTTGGTCCTGATATATAAAGATTTCGTTGCAGATATTTTAATATACCTAAATATAATAAAAATAGAAAAAGGGATTTACGAATAAATAATTCAATATTATATTATCCGAAAAGAAGAATCTTTCTCAATGCCTTTAAAAGCAGATTTAAAACATTACAATTAATACAAATAGAAATAAATAATTTGAATATTTTTTTATGGTTTACATTTATATTATTAGAAATCACTTTGTTTCTTCAAAATAATTTCTTCGAATTAAATTTACACGAACTGTCAAATATACGAGCCAATTGAATTATTATACAAAAGCTTTCTAAATTGTAGCTTCTCTTCAGCTCTTGAAGTTCCTAAAAAGAGGCATTAATTCCTTCACTTACGTGTAGGAGGTAGTTTGATGTATACCATGATTCAAACAGAAACAAGATTCAAACAGAAACAAGAGTAAAAGTTTAATCCTAGACGCCTAATTTTGTAAATTCAGTTTTTGTGATGTTAATACTAGTACTCATTGTTGCAACTGCGATTCGTGGGCGCTCTCTCTCTCTCTCTCTCTCTCTGTCTATCTCTTTCTCTCTCTCTGTCTATCTCTTTCTCTCTCTCTGTCTATCTCTTTCTCTCTCTCTCTCTCTCTCTCTCTCTCTCTCTCTCTCTCTCTCTCTCTCTCTCTCTCTCTCTCTCTCTTTCTGTCTCTTTCTCTCTCTCTATTCACCTGAAGAAAAAGCAAAACATGATTCGTCTTCTTTTCAACCACAGTAGTCCAGTGGCCATAATTCCCTCTCACAGCATGAAGTCAATAGTTAGTAATAGATGAACAATTGAGATGGTTTCGCAGTCCCTGAGATAATATGTGCAGGAGTAGTTTGTGTAATAGGTAGTTTGATGTATATCACAACATGATGAAAACAGAAACAAGTGTAGGAGTTTAATTTCAGACACCTAATTTAGTAAATTCAGTTTTTGTGATGTTGATACTGGTACTCACTGATGCAACTGGGACTCATAAGCACTCTTTCTCTCTTCACCTGATTAATAACAAAGCATCATTTGTCTTCTCTTCCATACCACAGTAGTCCAGTGGCCATGATTCTCTCCCATAACATGTAGTTATACAATAAATCGTAGTTAGCAATAGATGAACAATTGATATGATGGATTCGCAGTATATAATATGTGTAGTAGGTATTTTGATGTATACCATAACATGATGGAAACAGAAACAAATGTAGAAGATTAGTTTGTTGTTAAAACAAGTGTAGCTTGATACTTATGTGTAGGAGGCAGCTTGATATATATAATACCATGATAGAAACAGAAACAAGTGTAGGAATTTTTTTTTTTTAGACATCTAATTTTGTAAATTCAGTTTTTGTGATGTTAACACTAGTATTCATTGTTCCTAACTGGGATGCGTAGGCGCTGTATCTCTCTTTCTCTCTCTTCATCTGAAGTAAGACAAAATATGATTTGTCTTCTCTTTCATACCACTGTACTCCAGTGGCCATTAATCTCATGAAGTTATCCAATAAATTCTAGTTAGCAATAGATAACCAACTGAAATGATGGATTCGTAATCCCTTAAATAATGTGAGGAGGTAGTTTGTGTGGTAGATAGTTTGATGTATTGTATAACATGATGAAAACAAAAACAAAGTGTAGGAGTTTAGTTTGTTGTTGAAACAAGTGTAACTCGATACTTAAGTGTAGTAGATAATTTGATGTATATCTTACCATGATGGAAACAAAAACAAGTGTAGAAGTTTAGTTTTAGAAACCTAATTTTGTAAATTCAGTTTTTGTGATGTTAATACTGGTAATCATTGTTGCAACTGGGAGTTGGCACTTTCTATCTCTCTATTTCTTTTCACTCTCTCTTCACCTGGAGTAAGAGTAAAACATGATTTGCCTTCTCTTCATACTACTGTACTCCAGTGGCCATGAATCTCTCCCACTGCATGAAGTTATTTAATAAATCATAGTTAGCAATAGATGACCAACTGAAATGATGGATTCGTAATCCCTAAATAATATGTGAGGAGGTAGTTTGTGTAGTAGATAGTTTGATGTATGTATAACATAATAAAAACAAAAACAAGTGTAGGAGTTTAGTTTGTTGTTGAAACAAGTGTAACTCGATACTTACGTGTAGTAGATAGTTTGATGTATATCATACCATGATGGAAACAGAAACAAGTGTAGAAGTTTAGTTTTAGAAACCTAATTTTGGAAATTCAGTTTTTGTGATGTTAATACTGGTAATCATTGTTGCAACTGGGATTCGTTGGCACTTTCTTTCTCTCTATTCCTTTTTCATTCTCTCTTCACCTGGAGTAAAGCAAAACATGATTTGCCTTCTCTTCCATACCACAGTACTCCCGTGGCCATGAATCTCTGCCACAGCATGAAGTTATCCAATAAATCGTAGTTAGCAGTAGATGAACAATTGAAATGTTGTTTTCGCAGTCCCGGAGATAAAAGTGTATAAACTTTGTGCTCCAGTATTCCTGCCATCATCCTTACTTCTGAATGCATTAATAATAACAAATATATCATGCCTATTTGCACAAACAAAGCCTTGGCATACTGAAACGTTTATTAACCTTTAAACCAGTTAATGTATTTTGACTGGATGTTTCCTCTGGTAAATGATACTTTGGTCACATAATACTTTTCGTGGGGGCTTAATACTGCAAATCGTGAATAAATGATGTTGCTTGTAATTTCGAAATGCTTTAATCCAACCATCTGACCATCGCGATTTGGCTTTCGTCTAAATTCTCTAAGTTTTTACTTTTACCTTATTTTGTTAAGTAGAAACTAACTACTACTTGAAAGGGTACCGCTGAGGGTAAGTATACAACATAATCGTACGATCAGTTCCATTCAATTGGGCATAGTGATAGCTCCAACTATATAACAACTAAGTGATATTAATATTTTTTCTTCTTTTTTTATTAAACCAAACGCAATTTTTAAAATTTAATTTTAAGATGATTTGATGTCTATTATCACTAAGAATATATTATGTTAAAGTTTATAATACAGGGCGACTAGATTTGAAGTTTAACTTTCAAAAAGTTTAAAAAAGGTATCAAAGAATCACTGATTAGAATGACCTGAATATACATCAAAAGGGAAATTGTATGGCATAAGAAAAAAAAATAGTTCGAAATTTTAGCAATAGATGTTGTTATACTCGTCATAACGTTAATGGGTTATGACACAAGTGATATTTCTTTTCTAATGGGACATCTTTTGAATTAGATGCAAGTTAAACCAACTGTACTATTTTATGTGTGTGAGTGTTTTGGCTTTTTAATGAAAATATAAAAAAAAAAAAAAAATGAAATCGGTTTTTAATTGTCTCCATATATGCTTAAGTAATGTTCAGTATGATGCCCACCATTTTCTGCCCTCGCTGAAACCGAGAAACAACATGTTCCACAACAGATTGGAGGCTGTAAGTGACGGCGTTGTCTATATGTTGAGCAATTCGTAACTTCAGTTCAGCTAAAGTTACAATCGGACTACTGAAAAACATCTATTTTCAGGTAACACTCAACCATAAGTCCCAAGTATTAAGATAAGTAATCTTCGAAGCCATAATGTTCATAATTCCATCCTTTCGAAAATTCTAAAAATGCAATGAGCGGAAGAACGCCAATTTCAAAACAATTATGCCATCCACGCATTCACCCGGTTAAAATGACGTTATATCTTAAAATAATGGTATAGGTAAGTTACAATTAACTGTTACCTATACCATTAATGGTCATAGGACCTTGTTCCTTTCAAAGAATAACGATAAATGAGGCCTTAAACCAGCACCACACAATTACCTTCGCAGAATGAAGAGATACGAACAAACTTTCCAATGCCCATATTCTATAATTCTACCTTTTAACATTCCCTTGTAGATGATAATGAGATTCGTCTGTCCACCAAAATATTTCATGGCCATTCATTGTCCGTGTTCCATGACCATGCGAGCAAGTAATTTTTTAAAGCAAAGGTTTGTCTTATTAGCAGGTCAGCAATTAGCAACTCCAGAATAGGGGTAATTTTGAATAGATAGCAATGCAGGATGTTTCGTAAAATTTTATGTGCTGTGCAAACAGGAATGTCTAAAATCAGACGATTTTCCGTGCACTCTTCCTGCAATATTATGTCCACATCTACTGACATCGAAGCAATTGATTCCATTCCTCTGACAGGTTTCATTTTAAATGCACCTACGTCTTCGAATTTCTTAATCATTTTCTTCAAAACGTTGGCAAACATCAGTCAACAGTTTTTTTCATACCCTTTATTTACTGAAACGTTATCAGAGCTGCAGCACAGTCATAGTTCTTCTAATATAGCTTCAGCACAGCATAGTGATTCATTGAGAGAGTCATGATGAGAATCTCAGGATCAATACGAGAGTGTACCCCGAGGTTTTTATAATAAATGCAACATACGGTTCAAATTGTCGAGATATTTTTTTAATTGGAACGTACTATTTTCTCCTGTTTTGAATATAGTTAGTTCAAATTTCAGGTTATTCTGAGGTTAAAATCTTTCAAACAAATTTTTAAGATCAAAATCTTTCAAAGTCTTTCAAAAAAATATTCAAATAATCTTTATTTATGGCTTTTTGAAAATTGAACTATAATTATAATCACCATGTACACAAGTTATAATTCATCTCTTTTAAAAAATCCAATTTTCTATTAAAATATGTGATGATTTAAAATAAAAATAATATAGTAACAGAATTATAAATATAAGATATTAGAATTTTTTTTCAGTTATACTTTAAGGAATCTATATTAGAAAAATAATTTTTAAATCATCCAAAAGTGTAGTTATCATGCATCAGGTATGGGATCATGATACGTTTTCCTCTATATATCGTATTTAATGTTATGCAGGTGAGAGATTTACGTTATATTTAATCCATTTTCATCATAGTAATATTTCCTAGCAGTATTTAATTATTTTCCTAGCAATTAGTTAATTTCCTCGCAGTATTAATATTGCATGTTTCAGAGCACCTGTCTATTTCTATTAATTGAAAATTAATATTAAATTCCCTTACAGTTGAAAGATTAGTATAGTTTTGGACCTGTATTAAATTGAATAATAAGCTTATCTTCTTTCATAGATATTATCACAGGATTTCCTGTGGAAGCGTACGATAAGCTGAATTAGCAAAATTGCAATAATTATTACTAGAATTCCAATGCCTTATTCTGCAGTTCATTTATTGTACCATTCAAATAGAATCGTTTAAATGTGATTCCCTAAATGAGCTTTAATATTAGAAAAATTGTTTCTAAATTAGGGAAAATTGTCTGTTGTTAAAATTTTACTGTACTAATGAATTTTAGTAATCCAAAGTTCCTAAATAATCGACACAGTAAGTAAATATTTTATCAACACACTACATAGGTTACAGTTACAGTAATTTCAAACATAACGTCATAAAAGTTATTTTGTAAAATACGAATATAATTGTGTTATTTAAAAATAAATCATATATTTTCGACATTATCTATAATTTAAATAATGAAATTGTGTGAATTTGTAAAGGCTGATGGTTTTTTTATATAAAACATGCTAAAAATTAAATTTGAGGGAAGAATTTGAATTAAATTTGAGAATTATTTCATATAATTTTTTAAAAATAAATTTAACATTTAATATTAAAAATTATATTTAATGAAAAATATAAAAAAATAAATTTAACGCAAAAATATAAAAATAAATTTAGCACAAAAATATATAAAATAAATTTAAAGATTTATTTTAATTATAACATTGCAAAATACTTGCTGTCCTTTTTTCTGACAAATATGCAAAACCTTAAAAATGAATAAAATTAAAAATAAATTTTAAATCAGATTTGGGAAGCATTATTTAATTCTTTTATTTTTCAAGATAAATTTATTTCTGATTCAATCGCTGATAATAAATTTTGAAAGGACTTATAAAAAAGAAAATTATTTATTTTTGCATTATCAGTTGCATGATATGCATTTTGCAGTCATATTTAAGGTTAAATTCATGAATATAAATGTTTGATTCAATCATTATAGAAATAAAAAATTCGATAAGCATCAAAATTAAGAAACAGAATAAAGCTTTCATGACTAGGATATCTGTTGTTCTTTTCAATCAACAATTTTTCATTTACCTCTTTGTAGTATTTAAAATTATGTTCAAATATATGGAAATCATTAAAATTAAATATATCTGATATATCATATTCAAGTAACATAATGCTCATTCCAATCAATATATTAGAAAAACATTTTATAATTGATTTTCCCAATGGAATACATTGATAAACAGAGTTGTAGCTTTGATAAAATGATGTAAAAATACATTAAAATATTACTTGAATCATTTATAACAATAAACTATACCTCTTTTAAATAGAACCGATGAGAATTCTTGAATTTTAATTCAATCAGACAAAACTGAGTTAGTTTCATAAAAGCTGAATAAATTCCATAATTTGCCAAGACATATTTGAGGTAAATTGAGAATATTTTTTTCTGAAAAACTGAAAAATGTGATTGATTTAATTACGACGGTAATGAATCTGAAAAATAATTATTTGGCTGTTAGCCTTAGCAACCTAGTTCTCTGTACGATGTCCTACTGTAAATTGTATTTATCAATTTGTAGATAATATATTATTTATTATGTGATGATGTGATCGCATAAATAAAACCATTTAATTAAAATAATCCATATTGATCATACAAAAACATTATTTTTCTACTTTTAATAACAGTGGATTTTTTATTGGACCGCTGTGCTAAAAGTAGATCTAAAATATGTCTTGATAAAAATTCTCTCTGAAGAATTCACTTTATTTTAAAAAAAGTTAGCGAACAGACACCGTTGTCCCTCGTTATATCACTTAAACTGGGAGAAAAGAAGAAAAAGAATGTTATAACGACCTCATTTGTGTGCCTTTTTTCCTAAAACAAAAAGCGTGACACGTCAAATAATTTTAGATGTACGAAATCATTTAATTCGTTATTTAAATTCCAATTATACATTCATGGTTATTATTGATTTATATATAAGCATTTCTCTTCCTAACTGAAACCATGTCAATATAAAATTAATTAAATATGAAATCAAACATTTTTTTAAATTAAAATATTCATTTCTGAAAAAAAACATTTATGAGCATTCACATTTATAGAAGAAAACATACTCAGTATCCTAACTAACTGCAAATTACATAAACATACCAAATCAGATTGAGCCACTGTTTAATTAATTTATATACGAATCCAACTATCAACCTAACCTTACATTCTTTCTCTGCACAAGTCAGAGAGACTGGGTGAAAATAATCATTTTTATTGTGAATATCTCTGCTCCCTTTCTGCATAGCCGAAGCAGAAATTCGCGTCACCAAAAGTGCATACATGCAGCCTCTCATGAACATAATTATGTAAATAAGCAATTCCCGCTGAGGAGAGACTTCTTTTCTGTGTGCAAAGAATTCATTTTCCTCGCAGCAGCTCTTTGAGCCTTCTGCAAAGCAACGCCACTCCGACAAAGAAAAACTTCATTAATATGAAATGAGATTAAAATTTCACTGCGGCCCAACATCGCGGAATGAAGCAGAACTCTGAAAACTTTTCAAATTGTGGGGAAGGGATGTTTTAAGAGAGTCTTATCTCACTTCGCAGTTGCAGGGTGACCTGTTAAACTTGTTACATTTCTTGGTTCAGTAATATTTTTTTGGTTATTTCTGTTAAGTAAATGTGTTGCTTGTAATTATGTCAAATTTAACTGAGTGAGTTGTAAGTTAAACCAACTATACTGTCCAATGTATGTGACTGTATTGGCTTTTTAATGATAAAATAAAAGCATAACAGTCAAATCGGTTTTAATTAACTCAGATATGCTTTAATAATATTCAGTATGATGTCCACCATTTTCTGCCACAAGTTGAAACCGAGAAATAACAAGTTCCACAAAATATTGGAGCGTACCAATGACTCCGTTGAAAATGTGTTGCACAAATCGCATCTTCAGAAGAAAAAGCACGATATAACGACCTTATTTGTGTGCCTTTTTTTCCTAAAACGAAAAGCGTGACACGTCAAATAATTTTACGACATCATTAAATTGGAGAAATGGAATCGTTATTTAAAACTCATTTACGCAGTTATGTCTAAAATTATTATACATGCATATATATATATATATATATATATATATATATATATATACAATAATTTCTCTTCCCAACTGAATTAATGTCGATAAATAATTAATTAAATATGTAAACAAGCATTTTCTTTAAATTAAATTAATAGAGAAATCAATTCGCATTGAGATTTATCATACAAAAAACATATTCAGTATCTTAACTATCTGTAAATTCCATAAATATTTCAAATCATATTGAGTTACTGTTTAATTAATTTAAATGGGAATCCATCTACTAGCCTAACCTTACATTCTTTCTCTGACAAGTCAGAAAAGACTCGGACAAAATAATCATTTTCATTGTGAATATCTCTGCTCCGTTTCTGCATAGCCGAAGCAGAAATTCGCGTCACAAAAAATGCATACGTCCAGTCTCTCATGAACATAATTATGTAAATAAGCAATTCCCGCTGAGGAGAGACTTCTTTTCTGTGTGCAAATGAATTCATTTTCCTCGCAGCAGCTCTCTGTGCCCTCCAAAGCAACTCCGTTCCAACAAAGAAAAACTTCATTAATATGAAATGAGATTAAAATTTCACTGCAGCAGCCTAACATCACGGATTGAAGCAGAACTTTGAAAACTTTTCAAATTGTGGGAAAGGGATGTTTTAAGAGAGTCTTATCTCACTTCGCAGCTGTACAGTGGTCTGTCAAATTGTTACATTTCATTGGTTCAGTGATTTTTTTTTTTTTAATTTTAGTTTTGTAAAGTAAATGTGTTGCTTGTAATTATGTAAAATTTAACTGGTTTACAGTTGCAACGTTTTTAGTTGCTTGATAAAAACGTTTTTTTAGTTGCTTGATAAAAACGTTTTAAAACATTGCGCTTAATAAAGTCACAAATATGTGGAATGTATTTCTCTTTATTCGGGCCTGATGGAAGAGTGACTAGCGCTCTGGTGCTCGGTGCCACAGGATTCGGGTTCGAGTCCCGGTGATACAATGAATATGTAGTTGTTCGGAATCCACTTGAAAACTTATGCCCCAGTCTAATTAAAGCAAGGGTGCATAAAATTACTGTAGAGCGACCACCAAGACCAATTCTCGTTATATCGCTTCTGATGGGGAAAAAGCGATATAACAACCTCATTTGTATGCGTTTTTACCTAAAACAACAAGTATGACATAATTTTTAGATGTACGAAATCATATAATTCCTTATTTAAAAACTGAATTATACGTTTATGGCTATTGTAATTACGTATATATATATATGCATTCAATTCTCTTCCTAACAGCATTCATGCCGATTTAAAGTTAAATAGGTAAACAAACACTTTAAACTAAGTTACTCATCACTGAAGACATTAAACGAAAATTTAATCAGCACTGAGATATATTAATAAAAAAGCATATTCAGTATCTTAACTAACTGTAAATTCCAGAAATATTTCAAATCATATTGAGTTACTGTTTAATTAATTTAAATGGGAATCCATCTACTAGCCTAACCTTACATTCTTTCTCTGACAAGTCAGAAGAGACTCGGACAAAATAATCATTTTCATTGTGAATATCTCTGCTCCCTTTCTGCATAGCCGAATCAGAAATACGCGTCACCAAATGTAAACACATCCAGCCTCTCATGAACATAATTATGTAAACAAGCAATTCCCGCTGAGGAGAGACTTCTTTTCCGTGTGCAAAGGAATTCATTTTCCTCGCAGCAGCTCTCTGTGTCCTCTCAAAGCATCGCCGCCGCGACAAAAGAAAACTTCGTTAATATGAAATGAGATTAAAATTTCACTGCGGCCCAACATCGCGGAATGAAGCAGAACTCTGAAAACTTTTCAAATTGAGGGAAAAGGGATGTTTTAAGAGAGTCTTATCTCACTTCGCAGCTGCAAGGCGACCTGTCGAACTTGTTACATTTCATTGGTTCGGTAATTTTTTTTTTTTTATTATTTTTGTAAAAATAAATGTGTTGCTTGTCATTATGTAAAATTTAACTGGTATTTATTTACAGTTGCAACAATGTTTTATAATTCTTTGATACAAACGTTTTAAAATATTGCTTCTTAATAAAGATACAAATGTATGGAATTTATTTCTCTTTATTTGGGTCTGTTGACTAGCGATCTTGCGCTGGGTGCTACAGGTTTCGGTTTTCGAGTCCAGGCGGTACCCTGAGTGTTTGTAGTGTTTCGTAATCCACTATAAACCGTACGTCCCGGTCTAATTAAAGCAAGGGTGCTCAAAAGCACAAGCAAGCAAGTGGTGCTCAAAATGACTATAGAGTGACGACCCCAACCAAATCTCGTTATATAGCTTCTGAGGGGGAAACACGATATAACAACCTCATTTCTGTGCCTTTTTACCTAAAAAACAAGTATGACATATCAACTGTTTTTAGATGTATGAAATCATTTAATCCGTTATTTAAAACTCAATTATACATTCAAGGTTATAATTATTACACAGACATATATTCAGGTTTCTTCCTCACTGAATTCAGGTCGATATAAAATTAATTAAAAATGCAAAAAAAAAATTCTTTAAAATAAAAATATCTATCTCTAAAAGACATGACAACAAAATTTAATCAGCATTGATGTATTAAAAAAAACATATCAAGTATCTTAAATAACTGTAAATTCCATAAATATTTCAAAACCTATTGGGCCGCTGTTTAATTAATTTAAATATACGAATCTAACTATAAACCTAACCTCACATTCTTTCTCTGCACAAGTCAGAGACTGGGTCAAAATAATCATTTTTATTGTGAATATCTCTGCTCCCTTTCTGCATAGCCGAAGCAGAAATTCGCTTCACCAAAAGTGCATACATGCAGTCTCTCATGAACATAATTATGTAAATAAGCAATTCCCGCGCTGAGGAGAGACTTCTTTTCTGTGTGCAAAGGAATTCATTTTCCTCGCAGCAGCTCTTTGCATTCTCCAAAAGTAACGCCGCTCCGACAAAGAAAAACTTCATTACTACAAAATGAGATTAAATTTCACTGCGGTCTAACATCGCGGAATGAAGCAGAACTCTGAAAACTTTTCAAATTGTGGGAAAGGGATGTTTTAAGAGGGCCTTATCTCACTTTGCAGCTGCAGGGTGGCCTGTCAAACTTGTTACATGTCATTGGTTCAGTAATGTTTTATTTATTTTTATTTTTGTAAAATAAATGTTTTACTAGTAATTATGTAAAATTTAAGTGCTATTTATTTACAGTTGCAACAATTTTATTTTAGTTGTTTAATAAAAAGTTTTTAATATTTCATCTTTATTAAGTTACAAAAATATGCTATGCACCTCTGAAGACATTAAAAAGAAAATTTAATCGGCGTTGAGATTTATTACAAAAAATATATATCCAGTACGTTAACTAACTGTAAATTCTATAAATATTCCAGAACACACCACTATGCCATATTATATTCAGTATCTTAACTAACTGTTAATTCCATAAATGTTCCAAAACACACCACCATGCCATATCATATTCAGTATCTTAAGTAATTGTAACTTCCATAAATATTCCAAAACACACCACCGTGCCATATCCTATCCAGCATGTTCACTAACTGTAAATCCCATAAATATTCTAAAACACACCACCATACCATACCATATATAGTATCTTAACTGATAGTAAATTCCATAAATATTCCAAAACACACCACCGTGCCATATCATATTCAGTATCTTAAGCAAGTGTAAATTCCATAAATATTTCAAATCAGATTGAGGTACTCTTAATTAATTTAAATATGAATCCAACTATCAACCTAACGTTAACCTTCTCTGCACAAGTCAGAGATAGTGGGATAAAATAATCATTTTATTGTGAATATCTCTGCTCCCTTCTGCATAGCCGAAGCAGAAAATCGCGTCACCAAAAAGTGCATACATGCAGCCTCTAATGAATATAATTATGTAAATAATCAATTCCCGCTGAGGAGAGATTTCTTTTCTGTGTGCAAAGGAATTCATTTTCCTCGCAGCAGCTCTTTGTGCCCTCCAAAGCAACGCCTCTCCGACAAAGAAAAACTTCATTAATACAAAATGAGATTAAAATTTCACTGCGGCCTAACATCCCGGAATGAAGCAGAACTTTGAAAAGTTTTCAAATTGTAGGGAAAGGGATGTTTTAAGAAAGTCTTATCTCACTTCGCAGCTTGTAGTGGTGGCCTGTCAAACTTGTTACATGTCATTGGTTCGGCAATTTTTATTTTTTTTATTTTTGTAAAATAAATGTTGCTTGTAATTATGTAAAATTTAACTGGTATTTATTTACAGTTGCAACAATTTTTTTAGTTGTTTGATTAAAAAGTTTTAAAATATTGCATCTTTATTAAGTCACAAATATAGGCTATGCACCTCTGAAGACATTAAAAGAAAATTTAATCGGCATTGAGATTTATTTCAAAAAATACATATCCAGTATGTTAACTAACTGTAAATTCTATAAATATTCCCAAAATCAGACCATGATGCCATATTATATTCAGTATCTTAATTAACTGTAACTTCCATAAATATTCCAAACAATTCTAAATGCCATAAATATTTCTATCCAGCATGTTCACTAACTGTAAATTCCATAAATATTCTAAAACACACCAAAATATTGCATCTTCATTAAGTATCTTAAATAATAGCAATTCAGCTGTGAAGGCATTAAAAAAAAATTTAATCAGCATTGAGATTCATTATAAAAACATATCCTGTATGTTAACAACTGTAAATTCCATAAATATTTCAAATCAGATTGAGGTACTATTTAATTAATTTAAAATATGAATCAACTATCAACCTAACGTTAACCTTCTCTGCACAAGTCAGAAGAGGCTGGGATAAAATGATCATTTTTTAGTGAATATCTCTGCTCCCTTTCTGCATAACGAGAAGCAGAAATTCGCGTCACCAAAAGTGCATACATCCAGTCTCTCATGAACATAATTATGTAAATAATCAATTCCCGCTGAGGAGAGACTTCTTTTCTGTGTGTAAATGAATTCATTTTCCTCGCAGCAGCTCTTTGTGCCCTCCGAAGCAACGCCGCTCCGACAAAGAAAAACTTCATTAATACAAAATGAGATTAAAATTTCACTGCAGCAGCCTAACATCTCGGAATGAAGCAGAACTTTTGAAAACTTTTTCAAATTGGGGGAAAGAAACGTTTTAAGAGAGTCTTATCTCACTTCGCAGTTGCAGGGTAGACCTGTCAAACTTGTTACATTTCATTGGTTCAGTGGATTTTTTTTTTTTATTTTTGTAAAATAAATGTGTTGCTTGTAATTATGTAAAATTTAACTGTTGTTTGTTTACAGTTGAAACATTTTTAAGTTGTTTGATAAAAAAAGTTTCAAAATTGCCGTTTTAAAAATATTGAATTTTAATAGAGTCACAAATATATGGAATACACAGGTATTTCTCTTTATTTGGCCTGATGGCAGGTAACTAGCGCTCTGGCACTTGGGGACACAGGTTTCGGGTTTCTGCTATAAACAGTCACTGGATGTTTGTAGTGGTTCGGAATCCACATCTTTTAAACTGTACATCTAGTCAAATATGATTATAGAGCACTGGGCATAGGTTTGATAACCCTGTCCCTTAAAATCACAGAGTCTTTTTATCTAGAATCTGCCACTAGGCAGACGGCCTTGATCACACCATAGGGGCACCACCATGTTGCACCATTGATGATGATAATATATGTATATTCCTTTCTCATTTTAACTGAATTCATGAAGATATATAATTAATTAATATGTAAACAAACATTTTTTTTTAAATTAAAACTCTCATCTCTGATGGCATTAAAATAAAAATTTAATCAGCATTGATATTTATTATAAAAAAACTTATTTAGAAACTTCTATCTTCATCTACTATCTATCTTTATTCAAGTCATTTATTTTAAAAACAGCAATTAGATTTATTACAGCATTATCAGTTAGTTAACTAACTGTAAACTCCATAAATATTTCAAATCAGATTGAACACTATTTAATTAATTTAAATACGAATCCAACTATCAACATAACCTTACATTCTTTATCTGCAGAGTCAGGAGAGACTAGTAAAATAATCATTTTTATTGTGAATATTTCTGCTCCCTTTCTGCATAACGAAGCAGAAATTCCCGTCACCAAAAGTACATGCATCCAGTCTCTCATGAACATAATTATGTAAATAAGCAATTCCCTCTGAAGGGAGACTTTTTTTGTGTGCAAAGGAATTCATTTTCCTCGCAGCAACTCTTTGTGCCTTTAAAGAAACGCCCGAAAAAAGAAAAACTTCATTAATATGAAATGAGATTAAAATTTAACTACGACCTAACATCGTGGAATAAGTAAAGCAGAACTCTGAAAACTTTTCGAATTGTGATAAAGGGATGTTTTAATAGAGTCTTATCTCACTTCGCAGTTGTAGGGTGGCCTGTCAAACTTTGTTACATTTCATTGGTTCCGTAATATCTTTTTTTTAGTTTAGTAAAATGAATGTGTTTGTAATTATGTACAATTTAACTGGTATTTATTTATGCTGCAAACATTTTTTTTTCCTACTTTGTTAATAATTTTAAATTTATTCGTTACTTTAGTTATTTTTTAGACAAAAGTTGTATATATGCTCCTAGATTGCGCCAGATCTAAGAAAAAAATTCAACTTTATTTGTAAAAGGACTTTTTTGCAATATAGTGAAAAAGTAGAAATGGCTTTAAAAAAAATTTTATATTACTTGTTTAACTGAAGAATATTGTTGCATGAAGAATTCATTTTATTTTTTGAAAAGTTAGAGAACAGACACTGTTGCCATATCGTTATATCAGTATACCAGGGGAAAAGGGAAAAACGCGATATAATGACCTTACTGTGCGTGCCGTTTAAAAACAGATGTGACACACTAAATATTTTTTTATCTATGAAATCATTTAATTCTTATTTAAAACAAATTACAGTATCATCGCTATTATTATTACGTATATATATATATTCATTTCTCAAACTGAATTCATGTCGATATAAAAATTAATTAAATATGTAAACAAAACATTTTCTTTAAATTAAAGAGCTCCCTTTCTGAAGATATTAAAGAAAATTTAATCAACATTAGGATTTATTATAAAAACATATGCCCAGTATCTTAACTAACTGTAAATTCCATAAATATTTCAAATCAGATTGAATCACTGTTTAATTAATTTATATACGAATCCAACTATCAACATAACCTTGCATTCTTCCTCTGCACAAGTCAGAAGAGACTGGGACAAAATCATTTTTAGTGTGAATATTTTTGCTCCCTTTCTGCATAGCCGAAGCAGAAATTCGCTTCCCAAAACTACAACATTCAGTCTCTCATGAACATAATTATGTAAATAAGCAATTCCCGCTGAGGAGAAACTTCTTTTTCTGTGTGTGCAAAGGAATTCATTTTCCTCGCAGCAGCTCTTTGTTCCTGTGCAAAGTAACGCCGCCCGACAAAGAAAAACTTCATTAATATAAAAATGAAATTAAAATTTCACTGCGGCCCAACATCGTGGAATGAAGCAGAACTTTTGAAAACTTTTCAAATTCTGGGGAAAGGGATGTTTAAGAGAGTCTTATCTCACTTCGCAGCTTTTTATGGTGGCCTGTCAAACTTGTTACATTTCATTGGTTCAGATTTTTTTTTATTTTGTAAAATAAATGTGTTGCTTGTAATTATGTAAAATTTAACTGGTATTTATTTACAATTGCAACAATTATTTTAATTCTTTTGATTAAAAACATTTTAAAATATTGCATCATTATTAAGTCACAAATATATGGAATTTACTTTATATTGGAGACATTCAAAGAAAATTTAATAAAGATTTATTACAAAAACATATTATATCTTAACTAACTATAAATTCCATAAAAATATTCCAAATCAGACTGTAAAATGCTATATGACCCGTTCCATATTTCGGTTATCTTAACTAATTGTAAATTCCATATATATTCCAAATCAGACCACCATGCAATATCATATTCTTTAGTTAACTAACTCAAATTCTATGAATATTCCACTACACTATCTAAACTAACTGTAAATTCCAATTCAGTATCTTGACTAATTTTAAATTTCATAAATATTTCGAACGTTTTAAAAATATTGCATCTTTATTAAGTCACAAATATATGCTATGTACCTCTCTCGAAACATTAAAAGAAAAATTTAATCAACACTCATATTATAAAACAATACATACCTAGGATTTTAACTAACTATAAAGTCCATAAATATTTCAAATTAGAGTGAGTCACTTTTAATTAATTTAAATACAAAATCAACTATCAACCTAACCTTACATTCTATCCCTGCACAAGTCAGAAGAGACTGGGTATAAAATAATCATTTTTAATGTGAATATTTCTGCTCCTTTTCTGCATAGCCGAAGCAGAAATTCGCGTCACCAAAAGTGCATACATGCAGCCTCTAATGAACATAATTATGTAAATAAGCAATTCCCGCTGAGGAGAGACTTCTTTCTGTGTGCAAAGGAATTCATTTTCCTCGCAGCAACTCTTTGCATTCTCAAAAAGTAACGCCGCTCCGACAAAGAAAAACTTCATTAATACAAAATGAGATTAAAATTTCACTGCGGCCTAACATCGCGGAATGAAGCAAAACTTTGAAAACTTTTCAAATTGGGGGAAAGTGATGTTTTAAGAGAGTCTTATCTCACTTCGCAGCTGTATGGTGGCCAGTCAAACTTGTTACATTTCATTGGTTCAGTATTTTTTTTTTTTTTTTTTTTTTTGTAAAATAAATGTGTTGCTAGTAATTATGTAAAATTTAACTGGAATTTATTTACTGTTGCAACATTTTGTTAGTTTAAAAACGTTTTTTAGATATTCCTATAATAGATATAATAATATTTTAGATATTGTCACAAAACATATGAAATTAGAAAACAATGCATGATTTATATGAAAATACCATCACACTGAAATTTAAATTTTTTAAAAAACTGTTATTTAATACTGTTAATGCTAAAATTTGAAATGTTAAAGTTTTTTATGGGATAATCTTTAAATTATTATATGAAATTGATTAATTTTTAAAAATCTGAATTTTTCAGTTTATAGAAAATTCAAATTTAGTTTTTAAGAATTGGAATCTTAAACTAATTTCGCAGCTATTATTTGAGAAACTTGTATACAGAAATTCAGTAAGATCATTATAAAAATATTTCTGTAAAATATAATATATGCTGTATATACACTCATGTCCATAAATTAAGGATAATGAAGTTCAGGCAAAAGAAAGAGATAGAATTCAAAATAATTTGACTTATTTGTAAAGTCTATTTATTTTTTAAAAGGTAAAGAGTAAAAAAGATGCTATATGTTTGACATAATTAATAAAAATTGCGATTTTTTACTGCCCTGGAGCAAATTTCAAAAAAACCTATTTACAAAAAAAGTATAACATGCTTTATGATGGTTAATATATTCTATGTCTCCCGAAGACGATGCAATACAAATTTAATCGCCTAGGCCTGCTGAATAAAAAATTATCAATCTGATCTTGGGGAAAATTACACCAATCATCAAAGCACACCCTCCGAAGTTCCTGTTGACAGGTGGGGGTTGACGGGCTGTAAATTCGTCATAAATATATCAAAACACATCACCAGGCTCTATTCAGTATTTAAGTCCGGTGATTATGCTGGCCGACGAACCACCAGCCATACATTCGAAAGTGATGAGTGATATCCATAAATACATCCTCCAATTGAAGGCATTCGTCTACAATGTTTGCAAACGGGTGAACGGGCGTTGTCATCCATAAGTCACAAATATATGCAATGCCCCCTGGCGCCCCGAAACAAAAAAACATGTTGTTCCAGAATGACATCCCGATAGATGTGGCCTGTCATCTTTACACTCTGAACATGCAGATTGAGTTATTGGAACCAAGAAAATACCTCCCCAAACAAGCCTAATCCTGCACCAAGTAACGGTGTCGTAAAGTAATGTTCTGTTGTGGTACCGGGTACCTGGCGCTCTCCATCTGAAAGTCCGGAGAATCATAGACTGCAAACTAAACCTGGACTCGTCGGAAACATCACACAAGACCACTGTTGCGGTGTCCACAATGTATGCATTCTCTACTCCAGGTTAATCGCTGGCGACAGTGAGTTGCGGTAAGTGGAACACATCTGACAGGCCTACGAGCCTATAGACCAATGTGCCCAAATCGTCTGTACACGGTCTGAACTCTGAAACTTTTCGTACCGGTAGCTGAAGAGAAGTTTGACGAGAGTCAGGTCTGATGCTGTGGTGGCCGTCAAACGTGTTTCATTTTTTGGCAGTAACTGCTAAATACCGGTCCTCATTCGGCGTTGTAAAATAAACCTGTGCTGCAATATCTACTCTCATTACCATCATCTTGGAATCGTTGCCAAAGCCTGGGGATGACACTATTGCCTTTAAATAAAGTTCAAAAAATATGAAATAAGAAATACAATCCACATTCCAGTCGTCCGATACCATCTACCACGCAAAAATCATTAAATTTCCTTTAAATGCCATAACTATGCGGTTATTGCTAAAATTTGAAAGCCTTTCAAAGCGCTTTTGAACAATATTTTTACTTCTTTGCCACCATTAATTTATATAACTCTCTTTTTTTCAGTTCGTCATAGTGACAAATTCGCCATCTGGTGGTTTCCTGTAATTTGCATACTTCTTCTTCAAGATGTGTATATGAGAAATTCTACGGTGAAATTTTTATTTTAGAGTTCAATTTCTGTGTGATTCTGAATATAATCCTTAATTTATACTGAGTAGTATAATATATCTATAAAAATATATATATTATACATTTATAATACTATCAATACATAAATGTAATAACCAAAAAAATATATACATGAATGCAAATTTAATTAAAATTTTATTTTATCTTGAAACTTTTTATTGTTTAAATGTCGTTTACTAACGATTATTATAAATTAGATGTTTATTTATGCATTTCTTACATTTATTTAAAAACTCTTTAATAGTTTATATAAAATAATGAATTTTTTTTCTTATTTTATCTCAAACATGTAATATAAGAAAAAAATTGTAAAGTTAATTACTACTTTTTTTTACTATATCGCAGAAATTCCTTGATAAATAATTTTCATTCATTTTTTTAAATTTATCTGGCGCCATCTATTGGTAGATATGTGCAACTTAAATCTAAAAAAAAAATATAATTAATTAATTAAATTTAATTACTGAATTAGTATTTGAAAAAACGGTATTAACATCCAGTGCCATCCACTACAAGTACAAAAAAAATGTATTTGAAATTGAGTGGTTGAATAAAAAGTATTTTATTAACGATTGAAGATTTGAACAAGATATATATATAGGGGACAGTGTGAGCTATTAGAAGGAATTGAAAAAAAAAAAAAAACGGTGAAACTTTTTTAAAAATAAAATTAACATTAAATTAAATTCATTTTATTTATGTAAAATACATTGAATAGTTGCAAACGTATGGAAACTTCTAACGGTTCATAACCTTCTAAATTTGCAAATAATATTTTATTTCATATATTCGAATGACAAAATTATATGTAAATTAAAAGTATATACTTTTAATTTAGTTAAAATTGCAATATCTGTGACAATACACTCAAGATCCAAAGCATTATGACCACCTGTCAATAACGAGTTGGCCCACCTTTGGCGCGCAACACAGCTTCAACCCACCTTGGACATGGATGCCACAAGTCCTTGGTATATGGCCGGAGACAGATTGTACCAGATGTTTAAGTAACGGTCACGCAAATCCGAGATATTGCGAATTGGTGATCTTTTGAAATCTGAGCTGCCGTCCCAGGACAGGCAACTCTCTCCCACTGATTCATGGACCAGTCACGATGTTCCTGGGCCCAGCGCAGACGCAGTTGGCGATGACGCTGGGTCAGCAAAGGCACACGAGTGGGACGTTTGCTGCGTAGCCCCATATCCAACAGTGTCCGCTCAACAGTGTGCCCCGATACTATTCTACTTGGCCCTGCATTGTATTGGGCTGTCAGCTGAGCCACTGTCTGGCTGCGGTTTTGCTTCACCATGCGAGACAGTCTCCGACGACCTTTCTTTTTTTTTTTTTTGATAGCGTGTGGACGTCCAACACCATGTCGTCTACTGCTGGTTTCACCGTCATTCATCCACTTTGCATAGGTACTAACAACTGTAGATCGCGAACAACCCACGAGTCGTGCAGTTTCGGAAATACTTGTTCCGAGCCTTCGAGCCATTACAATCTTCCCTCTATCCTCAGCCTTTCCATCACACACAGAAGTAAGTGAAAGAATGATTCTTCAGACCTCCAGCAGCAGTTTAATACCACTTCCACTGATCACGTGCCTTCCACGTCATCCTGGCGAGTTCATTGCAAATTGTAGGGGTGGTCATAATGTTTTTGGCTTTTGAGTGTATATGCAATAGCAATTGAAACAAAAAAATATTATAATTTAATTTTAAGAATTTGAATAATATTTACTATACATATATTCACATGTGAATCATCATATTTCATAGATAGTTTTACAATTAAGTCGAAATCTTAAAAGTTTTTTTACATTCATTCTATAATGTAAAATTTAAGAATTATAGACCTTGTTTTGCTAATAATAATAATAGTCCTTTTTAGACATAAAAATAGATTTAAAATATAAGAAAGAGAAAGATTTCTTAGAATTATCAAATGTTTTTCATAGTGATTTCTTTAAAATCCAAATAAATCTTTCGTTTATTCTCTAAAGTAAACAAAATATATGTAGGTTTTGTAATTCTGTACGAAATAAGTTATTAAATTTATTTAAATGTATAATAATAAATAATATATGATATTTCAGTCTTATTTACATTACATTAAAATAATAAATTATAATAAATACTTCTGCTTTAATTTATTAGAGTAATTATTATAGTAATTTTATAACAAAACTTTTTGCTGCAATTTAAAATTTTTTTATTTTAATTTCAGTATAAAGAGTGTAAATAGTGCTACAGAACTAACTAGTGAGAAAAGACCATTTTTCTTTCTATTACTTCTGAAATATATCACCCAGATGTAAATGCATTTTAAACTTAGATGCATTGTGTGCTATGGCATAGAATTAGAGGCAATTTATCTTCGTCATATCAGAAATGGGCTTTTGAAAGTCACATGTCTAGGATATGCGGCGCTATCAAATTCATCTGTTGAACACAAAAATGATGCTTTGTCATCATCACGCACCATTGTAATGATCCCGTTTCCAAAGCTCAGACACTCCTTTGTACACCTTTATGCATATAACAGTATATTTTTAATTAATACTTTTACAAACAATTATGATTATTCACAATAAAATCCTTGATTCAGGATTTATATTATGATTTATGTCACAAGAATAGTATAAACATAATAAACGAAAACTCATGAAATTTATATCTAAAATACTTTGGGAAATATGCTTCTTTTATCTTTTTCAAAGAATGCCCATTTTTTTGTATACAAAATGTATTCGTTAATTTTACCTATTAGTTTTAATGTGTTGTTATTAAAATGAAATACTGGGTTTGCTTGATTTCAAATTAGAAATAATATTGCTTATAACTTTTTTTAGTTAAAAATAATGTTTATATATTTCTTTAGTTAAAAATAATATTGTTTATAAATTTGTTTAGTTAAAAATATTATTTTTATTATTTCTTTAGTTAAAAATAATATTGTTTATAAATTTATTTAGTTAAAAATAACATTGTTTATATATTACACGGATTAATAGTTCAAAATGGTAATTTATAGATTTACTAATAAAATGACATTATTTATTAAACTTTAGTTAAAAATATATATTGTATAAAAAAGTATTAAAATATTAATATCTCATTTTGATATCAATGAGGTAAATAGTTTACTAAGCTCCTAATGATAACTATGCTATTACTTTCCCTTATTGTATACGTTTATTCTTTTTTTTTTTAATAACTGCCCAAGTATTATTTTATTTTTATTTTACAAGTATTACCATTGGAAATAATATTGTTTTAAAAATATTTTTAAATAATTTAGTTAAAAATAATATTGTTTACAAATAATATTGTTCGGATTAATAATATTTATATTTTTTTCTTATCTATATAATTTTGTTGATTTACTAATAAAATGTCTTTATTTATTAAACATATAAATTATATATTGTATAAAATAAATATTAAAATATCCCATTTTGGTGATATAGGTAAATAGTTTAGGAAACTTCTAATAGTAATATGCCATCTATTGAACTTTCCTTGTTGGAATTTATTCTTTTTTTTTTCTAATAAGTGTCCAAGTAAAGATATTTTCTCCAATACAGAACTGATGCACATCGTTACTTAGCTATAGCAAAAATTAAGTACGTATCAATTCCAGTATTAAATTCTTTCACACTTACGGAGAAAAAAGAGGACGCAATCTGTAAGCTCACAATATTAAATTATCTTCTCTTATCAAAAAGCTCATTAATTAAACTCGTTTTTTTTCCTCTTATCACGATTCTGTTGATACATAAATATTCAAAGCTTCCTTCGGCGATCCTACATGACATCAAGGTAGTATTAAATGTTTTAGCATTAAATGATAACTTAAGTTGACTTCTGGGTGATTAATAAGTTTCAAATATAAACCGAACATTTAATCGGATTTTTAACGCTAATAAATTGTTTTTACAAAAAATTGTTATTGAAAAAAATTTATCTAGTTTTTTTTGTTTTAATTGCAGTCTTTTACTCATCGATTATCATGGTAATAAAAACCTTTTTGGATTATGCCTAATGCTACATATACTACATTCGCTATATTTTTTTTTTTTCAGAAGTAGGTTTTAAAGCTATTCTTAAAACATACTTTAATCAGACAAAAAAAAATAAATAAATAAAAATGCTGATAATTAAGAAAATAAAATTGTTTTCCGGATCTATTAAATGAAAGGGGTTGATGTTGTGTTGGTGGATTGGGGTGAAAGGTGTTGAACTCACAATAACCTATGTCAGGGATGGGAAAACTACGGTCCCTAGGTTAGTTCCTGTCCGTCTGAAAGCTCTATTCTGCCCGACGAAAATTTTAAAAATATTATACTTATATAATATATTTACGATATTACTGTATAATATATATTACCATTTATTAAATATTACTAAATTGCTATGCAATATATAATATATATTTTTTCAAACTCCTACCAAAACTGAAAATAATACCCCGAGATCATGATCAATGTACCAAGAAATGCCCGAATATGCAATAAAACAAAAATTGTCAAATCGACAGTTTTAAGAAAGTAAACAGTATCCAGCAAGCAGCTACACATACAAATTACATTACAGCATACGATACTGTTAAAAGTAAAAAATTCTCAGTGATGGGGAGTTCTGTTAATAATGCATATACTCTAAATGTGTGTGATATTTATATCCGTGCAATAAAAAGGATTTTGAGACTCTAAGCTTATCTCGAAAAACGGTGATTAGAAGTCACTGTTTGTGGCCAAGTCATCAATAAAAATCTTACATCATGATAAATAGACCAGTTTAAATTTTTGTTCCATAATTATAGATGAAAGCACTTACATAAATATTACTGCTCAACTAATATTTTTTATAAGATGAGTTGGGGGACACTTTGAAATTACTATGGTACAGGCCTGTAAAAGGTCTTTAAGGGAAACTAAAATGAAATGTGATATTTTCGTGAATTTCTAGAAGAGCTTTCAACTTCGAAAGTACTGTAACAAATATATGTAGCATTACGACCAATAGAAACTACATATAACAGGAAAAAAATCTGAATTTTTTAATCAAAACTATAACAGGAACATCGCATTTCTACATTGTATCATACATCAAGATGTGTTGAATAAAAATATGCCCTGTATTGAATATGAAATATATGTTCGATGTAATCGTGCGGTTTGTAAATACGATGCGATTCCAATTCCAATGGACTTACTGACAGGCAATTTCCAGCCCATGTATTCTGAATACTGCAAGGGGCTTTACTACGCGAAAGTAAAGTGGCTTAGCGCAGAATGTGTTTTCAAGCGAGTTCTGCAATTGAAAGACGACATTGTATCATCCTTCCATGAAGAACAGTGTTCTGTGGAATGCGGAATTTTGGACAATGCAATAGAGTTGTCGGACTTTAAATTTTTCACAGAGCATGTTTGTCATATGAACAACTTAAATGTCAAGATACGAGAAAACTCTATTTAACTACAATACCTCGATATCTTAAAAGTTTTAAACTAAAACGGTCTGTTTACTAGGCTAAGAAATCTCAATTCCCGAGACATTTAAATTCAACACCTTAAGTAAATGAAGATATGCTCAAGAGTTATGAAGGAAAAAAACTGCACTTTAAGTTTGAATGCAGATTTCAAAATTTCAATTCCATTCAAACAGGATTGGATATTTAACCACGTCTTTCAACGTTATTTGTTAAGTAGTGAGTGCAAATTGATGGAATTACAATCTAACTATCATTTCACACAATTGTTTCTCTATGTTCTAAAATTATAGTTATAGAAATCGTTGTCAAAAGCAAGTTTCCCAAATTTAATATCTCACGCCCAGAAAATGATTGCTATGTTTGCTTTATCTTATGTATGTGAACAAGTATTTTCTATCATGAGTCTTAAGATGAATATTTTTTGCATAAATTAACAAATGAGCATTTAGCATCACTTTTCAGAATTAGTGCTTCACAGTTTGAACCTGAATTTAAGAAACTTTAAAGGCAGTTATAGTTTTTCATTCATCACATTAATATATGTGTTGTAAGGTTTGCATAATCTTATTAAAGTTTTAGAATAAATTATTCTGGCTTGCTAAATTTTTTCCTTTTGTTTTTTGGCTTGCTTCCAAAGAAGTTTGCTCGTTACAGGTCTACGTCAAGCAATAATTCACGTTGATGTAACATGGAAAAAGGTTAGGATTTATCTAACTTCTGAATTACGAATTGCGATGGCAAAAGGGTTAAGATAAAATATTTAGAGAGTTATTCTGGATATGCAGTAGCTGCTATGTAAGAAATTTGTACACAGTTTAATTTCCATTCAAAAGCAAATCTTCGGTAGCTTTTAGACCTTTGAAAGAATACGAGAGGAAATGAATTTTTTTAATATTTTTCCGGATAAAACTGCTACATTGTACATCATTATTAGAAAATTAAATCGAGGAGAGGAAAGGAATTTATTAAATACAAGACGCATAGCAGACAGTTTTGCAGAGTTGCAGAACTGCTGCCTCATTTGCATCCATATGTTCAGAGCCATGCATCACTGTAAACACATTCTATAGTTACGTAGTCATACAATACAAATAACAAATAAAGACTATTTGGATTTTTTATAATGTGTATACAAATGTTAATTGGGGACTTTTCAAATAGAAAGACTAACCTATTTACATTATTTTTTTTTCTAATACAGCTGGCAAATAGACCGTGATCTTCGCCATAAGGGCTGCACCTATGTTACTCACTTTGCATAACCCAGGGGGTGCGGGTGAACTTGATGGTAAGCCACGGACGCGGAGTAACAATGCCCCAGCAGCGCTCTACGATCCTATTAGGACCGGGACCTACAGCTTAAAGTGGATTCCGAACCACTACAACACCCTTGGGCAAAACCGGGATTTGAACCCGATACCTATGGTACCGAACGAGCGCCAGCCATTCGGCCATCAAGACCCCCTATTTACATTATAAAACAGATGAAACTGAGGACAAAAAATTTGTGATTTTTTGTAAGGAACATTTCATAAGCATAGAATTCTCAAAGCCTTCATTTATTTGAGCATATTAACAGACTAGTTAGATACGATATTAGATGATAAAATAATTATTACTTCCATAGAATGTTAAATTTTTGTATTATATTGTCAACTATGGGCTTATATTTTTGTATTGAAAAGTATCCATAATATCTAATCCAATGTTTTTATGTATTATCCTAACGTTTTATTTTTTTATGTTTAATTTGTATATGTCACTGTGTGATATTGTTTGTAGTTAGGATTTATATTGTTTAATGTAAAGAATAATTTGTTTGATTCCATACAAAACTCTTTATTTCGGTAAATATAATTCTGCAAACAGCATATATCTTAATTCCCAGATTATTGTTTGTCAAGATTTGTTTTTTCGTTCCACATGCTCTACTCGCCTTATATATGAGTCTATTTATTTATGGTAACAAATTAATTCCTTGTTAGGATCCCACATTTTGCAAAATTATGATAATTATTCATGGGCAATTGTATTGGAACCATCTAAATCATGCAGAAAAAATTAAAGTTATTATTTAACCTTTAATTTTTTTAATCTTTTTGAAAAAAGAACCTTTAATTTTTTATTTAGTTTTGGATGAAAGAAAAATATTTAATGCAACCTTAAATATCTGGAAGACAAAAATCAAATATTACGCAAACACTAGATTTTTGCTAAGTTTATAGATAAAGGACATCAAAATCTTTTTTTTCTTCCTATTTTCAACCGTTTAACAATCAACCTCTTTCCAACAAATATCTCCCACACAAATCTTTTTTTTTTTAAATAAAATTGATTTTTTTCCAAATTAGCTTTTTATGGAAATGAAATGGATAATTAATTTTAAAAAGGACAGCTATTAAAACAAACAAAGATGTAACGCCAAAAAAAAAAAAAAAATGAATAAGCTCAGTTAAAAGAAAATAACAATAATAAGTTACTTATGTCTCCAGGGAAAATCGTAAAACTGCTTGAATTTTTTTTCCCAAGGCTTATTTACTGTCTAAAGATAATAAATGACATAGAAAGTGTGACTAGTCAAATATTATTTTCTACATGAAGATTTGACTACGTGTTGTACCTCAGGTTGTAATTAAACCAGAAGTTCTTTGTTTATCGAAAGACATTATGCTAAATTAAATAGGTTAAAAAATAATTGTTCAAGCGATGCTCATCAATCAAGCAAAAAAGAGAACTTCATACCTGCTCAATTTTATTATAATTCAAAAAGTAAACATGCTGTTTTTTTAATATACTTTTATTTATTTTTATTTTTATAAAAATGCTGAGGGTTTTTTATTTTTTTTTTTTTTTTTACGTTTTTAGTTATTTAAAAATAATGATCCTCAAAAAACAGCAACATTAAGCAAGATTCCATAATTGATGAGCAGTTTTTTTTTTACTTGGAAAAAATAAATTTTAATATTGTTAAGAAATATTATTTCTAAAAGGTTATTTAATTTTTTTTTATGATTAAAGAAGCTTATACAAAAATATTTCTTTAAAGTAAGCGAAAATAAATGATTAAATCTGCGATATTTTACTGAGTGCATTTCTGAAATTGCTGGGTTATTTAAACTTCAGTTAATATTTTCCATTATCAGCATTTACTTTCAGAATATTATAGGAAAAAAAAAAAAGTTTCTCAAATACTGTAAATTACAATGTTTTAAGGTTTAACGGTAGTTCAAACAATGTTATAGAAACTTAAGATTAACACTATTATTTTTTTTTCAAATATACATTTTTATTCTTTGTATGTTACAGCATGTAATAAAATATTAATTTAAATAAAAAAATATAACTAAATACTTTAATGTATTAAATTCATTTATTTTATACCCTTCAGGTATAGTTTTAATTCAGTTATAGATATTTAAAGTTTAAAATTCATATAAATAAATTGCAGTTTTTAAAATTTTAATTTTACTCTAAATTTTGATATACAGTACATAACACTTTCCAATGGCTTTGTTAACATAATTCGAATTGTAATCATCTATAATAATATCCTTTAAGAAGTTTATCATTCAAATGCTACATTAATTCTCGGGCAATTGTATAGGAACGATTTATATCTTGTACAAAAACTATATAGATATAATTTAAGCTTGCAGTGAATCGTGCTTTGCAGTAAAAAGTTATTTTTGTCTTTCAGAAATGAAGCAAAATTTAATATACAGTTAAATAGCAAAAGATAAATATTACACTTTTCTATGATAACGTGATCATTAATTTTTGATATGAAAGAAAATCTTTCATTTGTAATCCTGTAACCATTCTTAAATCTGCCAGGATTACAATATTAAGAAAATCAATAATCAGGAAGTCAACATAGCGTTTTCTGTTAATGTACACTATAATCGAAATTATAGTAATTTATAAATATGCATATAGATCTGTGTTTTTAAAAGTCGTAAAAGATTTATAAGTCTTATTAAAGAAATTATTCACTAATAAAATGCATAACATTAATTTATTTTTGACAAACTGGCTCCATTTTAATATACAGAACACAAATTTTATAACAATCATATAAATTCTGAAATTTTAATAACAAAAATTTAATAACCAGTGTTCTATTAGGAGTTTTCAAAGTTTTACATAATACAAATGAGTGACATTAACCAAAAAAAATCCTTCAGGAAGATAAAATTATTTTCTCCCATTTGTCAGTATACCTAAGTCAAACACTAAGTCTAAAACCAAGTCTCAGGTGTAAAAACATTAGACTTTTTCACCACATTATATCTCTGTTAAGGAAATTGTGAACTCATGTTTTTTTAAGTCACACAGCCTAGATATATACATCAGTTAATAAAACGATTTTTCGTTTTCTTAATTAAGTTGCCACTGCAATAGTTAAATGACATGAAAATCTTTTTTTTTTTTTCCTATTTTCGAATGTTTAACACTCAACAAATATCTCCACACAAATTTTTTTTTTAAATAAAATTGATTTTTTTTTTTTACAAATTAGCTTTTATGGAAATGAAATGGATAATTAATTTTAAAAAGGACAGCTATTAAAACAAATAAAGATATAACACCAAAAAAAAAAAAAACTCGACACAAATCTTTTTTTTAAATAAAATTGGCTCTTTTTGGAAATGAAATGGATAATTAATTTTATTAAGGACAGTATTTATGTCTAGCCAGGGAAAATCATAATAATAAAACTTATGCAAAATGCATTTTTTTCCCAAGTCTTATTTACTGTCTAAAGATAATAAATGACATTGAAAGTGTGACTAGTCAAATATTATTTTTCTACATGAAGATTTGACTACGTGTTGTTCCTCAGGTTGCAATTAAACCAGAAGTTCTTTGTTTACTGAAAGCCATTTTGCTGAATCAAATAGGTAAAAAAAATAATTGTTCAAGAGAAGCTCATCAATCAACTAAAGGAAACTTCATACCTGCTCAATCTTATTATAATTCAAAAGTAAACATGCTGGTTTTTATATATTTTTTATTTTTATAACAATGCTGAGTTTTTTTTTTTTTTACGTTTTTGGTTATTTAAAAATAATGATCCACAAAAAAAAAAAAAATAATTGATGAATTCAAGATTCCATAATTGATAAAACAGTTTTTTTTTACATGGAAAAATAAATTTTAATGTTGTTAAGGAATATTAAACATTTTTTTTTATGATTAAAGAAGCTTATACAAAAATATTTCTTTAAAGTAAGCGAAAATAAAGGATTAAATCTGCAATATTTTACTGAGTGCATTTCTGAAATTGCTGGTTTATTTAAACTTCAATTAATATTTTTCATTATCAGCGTTTGCTTTTGGAATATTATAGAAAAAAAAAGTTTCTCAAATTCTGTAAATTACATGTTTTTAAGGTTTAAAGATAGTTCTAAAAATTTTATAAAACTTAAAATTACAATATTAATTTTTTTTTTTTGAAGTATACATTTTCTTTTTTGAATGATACAACATATAATAAAATATAATTTAAATAAAAAAAATATAAATAAATACTTTAATCAAATTCATTTATTTTAGACTTCAGAATAGATTTTGATATAGTTATTTAAAGTTTAAATTCATATAAATAAATTTGCTTTTAAAATTTTAATTTAAAACTAACTTTGATATAGTACATAAGTTTTTCCATTGGCCTTTGTTAACATAATTCGAACTCAAAATAATCTACAATAATATATTTTAAGAAGTTTATCATTTAAATGCTACAATAATCTTTTAAATTTCAATTACTCTAGTCAGTTACAATGTCATCCAATGAATAGTAACATATAACTATATAACTTTTCAGTTATTTTTCAATAAAATGAGTTTTAATTATTTGTTTTACAATTTGTTATTGGTCGGATTTTAAGCATGAAATTATTTTAGAAATTCTCTATGCTTGTAATAAAATTTTGATTCAGTTGTCATTAAAAATTTTTTAGAGCAACAGATCTCAATGTAAAACAATGTTATAGCGCAAATGTCGACAAATTATAAGATTTCGTATGACTATATATCTATCAAATTATAGCACTCAGCATTATTTATATAATATATTACTATCCATTTTATATTCCATTTGAGAAGAAAGAAATTTTAGTTAATTCCTTTCAAATGTGAGTAATTTATTAGTTACCACTTTCTATAATTATCCATACCCAATTCAACCATGTGTTTAATATTACGTATGATATAAGTGTCATACATCTTCAAAAAAAATAAAAATTTTAATTCTCACAATCATCGCTTAAATAGGTCTATTTAAATTATTTAAAATGCATGATATATATATATATAAAACATATATTTTGTTACAGTTAAATATATATATATGTAAATAAATGTTTATGAATAATTAAAAAATAGCAAATTGCTAAGTTTTGTTTGGCATCAGTACATCTTAATGTAAACAACATATATTTGGTTTAATTATAAAGTCTATCAGCAATTTTATTTCAATATTTAGCTTTGTCTAGAATTTTAAATATCTTCATAGTCTAAAGGTTTTTGCATGAAACATCATGACAAAAAGACTTTTTCAAATGAGCTTCAAAAAGACAATTTCTTGGTCATCCAGTTTTGTCTGACCATGTCAAGTGAATTGAAACAATTGGTATTTTCTTGATTTGAGTTTTTGAAATAATATTCTTCCAGGTTTTTTTTTTTAAGCTAATGCATTTTTGTAAACGCTTCGTCATATTTTTAAGATGTACTACATATTTTGTTTTAAACTTATTCTTCGAAAACAACATCGATTACGAGATGATTATTCTAAGCATCAAACTATATATAAATATAAATATATTGTAATTTAAATTGGTTGGTTTTCTATGTACATAGTTCCATTCTTTTTTTTTTTTCCAATAAGTGTACCTTATAAATTAAAAAAAAAACATAAGGTACAGCATAGCGGGTAAAAATGGAAATAAAATAAACTGAGACAATTAATGCTTTTCTTTTTTTTCGGTTTCTAACAAATTTTTTCATGGTTTAAAAATAATTACAAGACAATAATTTTCAGATAAACCATCATTCAAGAGATTATAGTGTATGTGAATAAATATAACATTACATTTGCATCATTTAATCTGAGATAATGTTCATGGCATGTAATATTTTTAAATAATCTAATAAGCAAATATAATGAATAGTTACTGTCATAAAAGTTTTTAAGAAATTTTATTATTATAAGTTTTTTAAAAGGTTTTTATATTTATTTAATTACTTATTTTTTTATTGTTATTTATTTATTTTTTTGAAAGGTGATACGATTAAATATCACACGGTATTTGCGAAACAAAAATAAATATAAAAAGACGTCAGTTGAAGTTTCATCATACGTTCTGCGTTGTTTGAAACAAAGATTTTTTTTATTTTTGTCAGAGCGTTAAACCCTATAAATTATGTTCAGTCTTGTTTTTCACAAGTAAATTTACATTTTTACTTTTATTTTAATTATTTTTTTAGAATCGTTAAATTACGGTAGGCTAAGAAAATAAATTAGTTAACGTTAATAAATTGAGCGGATATTTTTCAGGTTAATAAAAAAAATCATTAAAAATATTTAACTATTCTAAATTAATTACTAGTTTTAAGTCCTTTATTAGTATTAGTTTTTATTTTTATATTAATAAAAAATTGCTGACTTTAATCCTTTAATTGCTGTCAAGGAATAATTTTATTCTCAGAATAATATGGCTCTCTGACATTATATATTTACTTTTCTAAATTTTTGTCATCTTGAATGTTTAAAAAATTTTTTAAAAATGGAATGGGATGGTTTTTTTATTCAGCTTTTGTAGAGGATCATAGAAAAGTAAAAGGGTAAATCAATATAAAATAAGGATACAAAATAAAACATTATATGATTATTTACTGCATTATCTTCCCTTTATCACTAAAAATAATAAACAATTTTTATTTTTTGTTGTAAAGTTTTACTAAATGTGTTAGTATTAAACATTGTATGTCCTTTGAAAATACAATGTTTAATTGGTGTATTTGAAGAGAAAAATAATTTAAAAATAAATTACTTGCAAAATAACTGCTTAAATGATAAATATTCTAATATTACTCATCTTACGAATTGATACTAATAAAGGATTTAGTTTACCCTAAAAGTTTATGAAAAATTGTAGCTCTATAAAATAATAAAGATTTCATAAGTCTTATTAAGAAAATTATTTATAAATAAAAATGTGTAATATTAATTTATTTTTAGAACAAATACATGCCTCAACATTACTTAAATACAGAAAGCAAGATTTTATAATAATCTTATAAAATCTGAAATTGTAATAACATAAAAATTTGATAACCAATGGACCTATTAGAAGGTTTTCAAAGTTTTGCACAATACAAATGAGAGACAATTAAACCAAAAAGTCCTTCTGGTAAGAAAACATTACTTTCTCATCAATTTGTCATTACACTTTTCATTGCCTACCTAAGTAAAACACTATGTTCCAGATGTAAAAAATTCCATAGTCTCTTTGTACCATTTGATAACGCTGCTAAGGATTTTGTGAACTTATTTTTTTAAAGTCACACAACCTAGATAAACTCGTCTATCAATAAAACAATTTTTGGTTTTCTTAATTAAGTTGCCACTGCAATAGATAAATGACATCAAAATCTTTTTTTTTCCTATTTTCGAATGTTTAACACTCAACAAATATCTCCACACAACTCTTTTTTAAATAAAATTGAATTTTTTTTTTTTCCAAATTAGATTTTTATAGAAATGAAATGGATAATTAATTTTAAAAGGACAGCTATTAAAACAAATAAAGATGTAACGCCAAAAAAATAACTGAATAAGCTCAGTTAAAGAAAAAATAATAACAATAAGTTACTTATGTCTCCAGGGAAAATCGTAAAACTGCATGAATTTTTTTTTCCCAAGGCTTATTTACTGTCTAAAGATAATAAATGACATAGAAAGTGTGACTAGTCAAATATTATTTTTCTACATGAAGATTTGACTACGTGTTGTTCCTCAGGTTGTAATTAAACCAGAAGTTCTTTGTTTATCGAAAGCCATTTTGCTGAATCAAATAGGTAAAAAATAATTGTTCAAGAGAAGCTCATCATTCAACTAAAGGGAACTTCATACCTGCTCAATCTTATTATAATTCAAAAAGTAAACATGATGTTTTTTTATATATTTTTATTTTTATAACATTGCTAAGTTGTTTTTTTACGTTTTGGTTATTTAAAAATAATGATCCACAAAAAAGAACAACAATAAGCAAAGATTCCATAATTGATGAAGCAGTTTTTTTTTTCTTGGAAAAATAAATTTTAATGTTGTTAAGGAATATTACATCTAAAAGGTTATTTTTTTATGATTAAAGAAGCTTATACAAAAAATATTTCTTTACAGTAAGCGAAAATAAATGATTAAATCTGCATTATTTTACTGAGTGCATTTCTGAAATTGCTGGTTTATTTAAACTTCAATTAATATTTTCTATTATCAGCATTTGCTTTCAGAATATTATAGAAAAAAAAAATAAGTTTCTCAAATTCTGTAAATTGCAGATTTTTAAGGTTTAAAGATAGTTCTTAAAAATTTTATAAAAACTTAAAATTAGAATATTATTTTTTTTGAAGTATACATTTTTTTTTTTGAATGATACAACATATAATAAAAATATAATTTAACGTAAGTAAAAAAATATAAATAAATAATTTATCGAATTCATTTATTTTAGAGTTTCAGGATAGTTTGTAGTTTAAAATTCGTATAAAAATTTGCAGTTCTTAAAATTTTAATTTAAAACTAACTTTCGATATATAATACATAACATTTTCCATTGGCCTTGTTAACATAATTCGAACTCAAATCATCTACATAATATCTTTTAAGAAGTTTATCATTTAAATGCTACAATAACCTTTTAAAATTCCAACTATGTCATCCAATATAGAGTAACATATAACTATATAATTTTAAGTCAGTTATTTTCAATAAAATGAGTTTAAATTATTTGTTCTACTTTAGTAATTTGTTCTAATTGTTCGGATTTTCAGCATAAAAATTATTTTAGAAATTATGCTATGTGTACTAAAATTTTGATTCAGTTGTCATTCCAAAATTCTTTTACAGCAACAGATCTCAATGAAAACATTGTTATCTCGCAAATGTCGAAAAATTATAAGATTTCGTATGACTATATATCTAGCAAATTAAAGCACTCTGCATTATTTTATATAATTTATTACTATCCATTTTAATACTCCATTTCGGAGAAAGAAATTTTAGTTAATAGTTTTCAAATGTGAGTAATTTATTATTTACCACTTTCAAAATTATCCACTTCCAATTCAACCATGTGTTTAATATTACTGAATAAGTGTCGTACATCTCCAGAAAATAATTAAAGAATTTTAATTCTCACAATCATCGCATAAGTAGAGAGATTTAAATTATTTAAAATTCAGGATAATCCGGCCCAAAAACTAATGGAAACAAAATATATACATATAAATAAATGTTATGAATAATTGAAAAAAAGTGCAAATTACTAAGATTTGTTTGGCATCAGTACATCTTAATGTTAACAACGTATATGGGGTTTAATTATAAAGTCTACAAGCAATTTTATTTCAATATTTAGCTTTGTCTAGAATTTTAAATATCTTTCGTTGTCTAAAGGTTTTTGCATGAAACATCATGGCAAAAGACTTTTTGAAATGAGCTTCAAAAAGACAATTTCCTGGCCTCCAGTTTTGTCTGACCATGTCAAGTGAATTGAAACAATTGGTCCTTTTTGTAATTTTGTATTATTTGGAATAATATTCTTCCAGGGTTTTTTTAAGCTAATGCATTTTTGTAAACGCTTCGTCTATATATTTTTTCGATGCAATACGTATTCTGTTAATTTTGTTTTAAACTTAATCCTCGAAAACTACGTCGCTTACGAGATGATTATTCTAAGCATAAAACTATATATAAATATAAGTATATTGTAATTTGAATTAGCTGCTTGGTTTTCTATGTACATAGTTCTATCTTTTTATTTACCTGTACCGTATATTTATTAAATTTTAAAAAAAAAAAAAAACAAAGCACAGCATAGCTATGAAAACGAAAATAAAATAAACTAACACAGTTAATGGTTTTTTTTTCTGCGGTTTCTAACAAATGTTTTTGATGATTTAAAATTAATTACAAGACAATAATCTTCAGGTAAACCATCATTCAAGAGATTATAGTATTTGTGAATAAATATAACATTACATTTGCATCATGTAATCTGAGATAATGTTCATGGCATGTAATATTTTTAAATACTCTAATAAGCAAATATAACGAATAGTCACTGTCTTAAAATTTTTAAGAAATTTTATTATTATATGTTTTTTAACAGTTTTTTTATTTATTTAATTACTTTTTTTATTTTTATTTATTTATTTATTTTGAAAGAGGATTGGTGAAAATTACATGGTAGTTACAAAACAAAAAAAAATAAATAAAAAAAAAAATCAACAGCTGAAGTTTCATCATATGTTCCGCTTTGTTTAAAACAATGATTTTTTTTTTTTTTTTTTTTTTACTTTTCTTAGAGCATTAATCCTATAAATTACGTTCAGTCTTGTTTTCACAAGTAAATTTACATTTTTACTTTTATTTTAATTATTTTTTTTAGTATCGTTAAATTGAGGAAGGCTGTGAAAATAAATTAGTTACGTTAATAAATTGAGCGGATATTTTTCAGGTTCATTAAAAAGAAATCATTAAAAATATTTAACTATTCTAAATTAATTACTAGTTTTAAATCCTTGATTAGTATTAGTTTATATTTTTTATATTAATAAAAAAAATTATTGACTTTAATTGCTGTCTATGGATACTTTTATTCTCTGAATATTATGCCACTCTCTGACATTAAATATTTATTTAACTTTCTAAATTTTTGTCTTTTAAAAATTTGAAGAAAAAAAAAATTCAAAAAGGCGAAAAAAATTTTGATGATGAAATTTTTATTCAGATTTTTGTGAAGGATTATAAGTAAAGTAAACAGGTAAACAACACGAAATAATGGCACATAAAATAGAACTATTTACTGCGTTACCTGACTTTATCGCTAAATTTACTACAAATCTAGCTATATAAGCTTAGTTCCGAAATTTTACCAAATGGATGGTAGTATTAAATATTGTATGTCATTTCAGAATACAATGTTTCATTGGTGTATTTGAAGAGAAACAAGTAATATATAAAAAAAAAAAAAAAATTTAAAATTCCTACTTTTTTTTTTTCACTATATTGCAGGTCCTTTACAAATAAAATTTAAATTTTGTTTTTACATCTGGCCATCTATTATTAGTCTAAAAAAACTAAAATTAATTAATTTAATTTGATTAATGAATTAATATTTGGAAAAACTGCATTATCAACTGTCTATCAAAAATGTATTTTGAACTTGAGTGGATGAATAAAAAGTATTTATGAACAATTAAAAATTTGAACAAGATATAATATATCTGTGAGCTAATAGAAGGAATTGAAAAATTTTCAAAGGGCAATTTCCTAAAGTGTTGTCTGACCTTGTCAAGTGAATTGAAACAGTTGGTCCTTTTTTGTGATTTTGTATTATTTGAAATAATATTCTTCTTGAATTTTTTTTAAACTAATGCATTTTGTAAACGCTTCATCTATGTATTTTTACGATGCAATAGGTTTTCTGTAAATTTCGTTTTAAATTAATCCTCGAAAGCTACGTCGATTACGAGAAGATTATTCTAAACGTCAAATAAATATAAATATAAGTTTATTGTAACTTGGATTGGTTGCTTGGATTAATTTATACACAGTTCATTCTTTTCATTTTGACCAATGCGTGTACCTTATATTTATTACATTTAAAAAAAAACATAAGGTACATCGTAGCGATGAAAAATAAAATAAAATTAACTAACACAATTAATGGTTTTTTTTTTGCAGTTTCTAACAAATATTTTACTTTGATTTAAAAGTTATAACAAGACAATAATCTTCAGATAAACCATCATTTAAGAGATCAGGTAATTTTAAATAATGTTTAGGGCATGTAATTTTTTAAATACTCTAATAAGCAAATATAATGAACAGTCACTGTCTTAATATTTTTAAGCAATTTTATTATGATATGTTTTTTAATAGTTTTTATTTCTTTACTTATTTTTTATTATTATTTATTATTTTTTGAAAGATGATATGGTGAAATATTACACGATAGTTACAAAACAAAAATAAATAAAAAACATAACAGCTGAAGTTTCATCATATGTTTTGCTTTTTTACTTTTCTTAGAGCGTTAACCCCTATAAATTATGTTCAGTCTTTTTTTTCTCAAGTAAATTTACATTTTTACTTTTATTTTAAGTATTTTTTTGAATCGTTAAGTTAAAGCAGGCTAAGAAAATAAATTAGTTACGTTAATAAATTGAGAGGATATTTTTCAGGTTAATTAAGAAGAAATTATTAAAAATATTTAACTATTCTAAATTAATTACTAGTTTTAAATACTTGATTAGTATTAGTTTATATTTTGTATTAATAAAAAATTGTTGACTCTATTCGTTCAATTCCTGTCAATGGGTAATTTTATTCTCTGAATATTATGCCTCTCTCTAACATTAAATATTTAACTTTCTACATTTTGTCACATTGAACGTTAAAAAAAAATTTTTTAAATGAGTAACGATGTTTTTTTTTTATTCAGTTTTTTATAGAGGAAGTAAAAGGGGAAAAGTAAAAGGGCAAACAACATAAAATAAGGCAAACAAAATAAAACATTATGTGATTACTTACTGCATTACCTCTCCTTTATCGCTAAATATACTAAAAAGCATTTTATAATTATTTGTTGCAAAATTTTACAAAATGGGATAGTATTAAACATTGTATTTCACTTCAAAATACAATGTTACAATAATACAAAATGCAAAATACAAAAGAATTTAAAAACAAATGAGCTCCAAGATAAGTTTAATTGCTTAAATGATGAAAAAAATTACAATAGTACTCCTCTTACTAATTTATACCATTCAAATATTTAGATTACGATTACCGTAAAAGTTTTTTAAAAAATAGTAGTTTTATTTCTAAGATTATGATAATTGAGTATAACAATTTTAATGAAATAAAAAATATTCCCTAATTTGGTGTTTTGATATCTTTAATAATTTTCGAATAGTGCTTTACTGTAAATTATTAAAAGTTTCTTATTTTTAATACATTTTTTTTCATTGTTATAAAATTAATACAAATTATTTATTTCCCATCTTTTATTTGTGGTTTATTTGTTTATATTTTTATAAGCAAGTAAAAGTCAAATAACAAAAAAAACTGATGTTCTTTGAAGTTAAAACATATGGAGTAATACGAACTTTAGTATCTTTATGGAAAATAGGGTTAATGAATTTCGTTAGATAATTATTTTAATAAAGAATTCGTCTAATTTTATTTTATTAGATAAATAAATACATTTTAGCTTTTAGATTTACCGATCTTCTACTAATTTAATTAGAATTACTTATACTTGAAAGCATTTCCAGTACAAACACAGTACACCCATTAGTAAGACATCTTTCTTATAATAGTTTTGTACTTTCTTTATATAAATAATGAGTAGGTTTCTATTATTATGATATAAAATGTTCTGCGTGGCAAAAATCCGATGTTAGCTTAATATAAACTTTTTGGAAAAGAATTCGAAAGTTACTAAAAATTAATCTGACAATCTCGAATTGCCTTATGCGCATTTGTTTTACTCAAGACTGCAAAAGATAAGTAAGACGAATGTAGTCTATGAATGTTACCTTCAGTGATAACGCTCATCTTGCTATGAATCTATCATACAGTAAATCAGTTAACAATTACTGGCTTTTATATTATTTGATCGCAGCTCCTTAGAACATTACTAAAATAACTGTTACGATGCTCTCAAAAATCATAAAGAAAAATTGAACTACTTCAAATTGGACAAAATCGCAGGTGTTCATAAAACAGACTGCTGATTCCAAATAATATTGCGTCACTTCTACCGTAATGGCACGTGCAACGATGCAGCCGGCAACTGTAGCTGCAAAATATATGTCGGCGAAATGGATGTCTGAAAGCAAAAGGTACAAATCAGGGAAGGGATCGACTAAATAGGTAAGGCCTAAGCTAACATTGTCACTACAAGTGCTGTAGTAGAAACTTTTATGGTATCTTCGTCCTTTTCCTTTATGGGTATCTTCGTCCGTTGAGACAGACATTCGGTTGAGACAGAACTACACGCTGTGTTGCTTTAAAGAGGCCTGCACTTAACATCACAACAATAATACCACCAGAATTGATCATCTGCCTGATTATCAAAGTTGCAAACATACTGACACTGCTTTAGTGTTCAGTGATAATTTATTTTTCAGTTTAGAGCATATGATGATCACATCTAATATTTCCAAACATAGCTTGGTCTTATAGAGTTATAATCATAAATTCCAATATAATGGTGTATCTTACAATAATCGATTATTCCTAATTATCTCATATACAATTTTTAGCATCTAACCATATATAATGGACATCTGAAATATTTTATGTTAACTTTCATGACACATCTTTCTCCTGAGCCATTTCCAACATTCCAATACCAGACCATATATGACTCACATATCTCTGATTGTGGCCATGTTGTTCAATTTCTACCTTGACCTGACACAATCACAAGAATCATCAACTACATGACATCAGATTCGGGTACTAGAAAACTATTGTTGAATGTCTAATAATAACTATCGCAAGATCGCAGTAATAAGATTTGGACAACAACGAGGGGATTCAATATTAGTCCTTTTCACCTATCCGTATAAAAACATTTACCAAAACAAATTCTTTATCAATTATCAATTAATGTGCATCGCTTAACTGTTGTCATTGCTGCATTATACATCTCTTTTAAATTGTTATCATTTTCCTATCAATTTGTGTGTCTACACATATAAAAATTTCAAAGCAAGCATACACTTCCTTCATAGTGTTTTTTTTTGGAATGCAGTATAGCACTATTTAATGATGTAATAGAGGTAATTTGTTTTCTCAGGTATTAATATATAGTTTTCTGATGTAAAAGTATCTAATTATTTGCAAAACTTCCCAATAAAGTTCCAAATTTTTTTCCATGATTTTATAATTC
>BPLR01006264.1:0-127167 GCA_021605095.1 Caerostris extrusa
TTAAAAATCAATAAAATTTCGTATTTAAAATTTCTTAAAAGACAACACTTTCGCTGAATTCATTCTGAATACTTTGGACATACTCGATTAATTCAGTCAATGTTCTTTTTACGTGGTCATTGAATGCTCCAAATTTAGTAAGAACCTTTTCGATCTCCTTCTCGACATTGTACGATTCCATTTTTAAATATATAATATGATATAACTTTAAAGGAGAGAAAAAATACTAATTAATACTTCATAATTTAGTTATTAAAAAAAAATTGAAAGCTTCACCGCTTATTTGACGTTTTCAGATAGCGAAACAAATACAAAGCTCGACATTATTTTCGCATGATTGTAAACAAGTAATTTAAGTTGAAGCGTCTTAAGCTGCTCCGAGGTTTCGATATTGATTTCATTGTGATGATTTTCGAAAGTTGTTGAATAAAATAGTTTAAGATGTAAAATTTTTAAAGACTGAAAATTTCAATAATTTTTGAATTATTGCTACTGTTTACGATAATTCAATTAGTTTTTAAGATATATTTTTAAATATTTTAATGCTAAATATTTTAACTGTTTTTGTAAAATTAATGATATTAATAATAATAATTAATCTCACATAAGAAAGCTTTGTGATAATGTCATAAAATTAACCGTAGTTATCTATCCAATTCCGACACAACGATAGAAGACAAAATATCAAAAACTGAAATAGACCTTTTTACATGGTACATGGAGCATTCGAATATTCACATATTAATATATAGCTTTTTTTTTTTTTTTATTTCTTGACACCACAAGATAGGGGTTAATGCATTTTTAATTTTTTTTGTATTGAACAGTAGTGTGTCTCTTGTTAACTTATGTATGCCATGAACAAATTGATGGGAAATGAGGGGAGAATATTATTTTCTGAAGAACTTTAAGGTTACATATAATAGGTGTATTTGCATGTTGTATTGTTGAGAAAACCCCAAAGCAGCTTGATATCACCAGTTGGACATACACTTTAATACAACCTATACCCAGTCTTCTAATTTCTGAAAGCAGTGACTGCAACTGACCACCAGCAGATTCGAATCTTAAGCTTTCTGCATATTACTGTTCACATTGTCACTGGGCCACAATTCGTGCTGCATTGTCCATTTAAGCACAGTTTATAGATATTATGCCTTTATATAATTCGCTAACTATAAAAATGTGATTTTTACAAAAATTTAAATTTTATTACCGAAATTAAGAGAAATGAGATTCAAAGTGAAATTCGTAACACAGTTTATTTTAGTTATCCATCTCTTTTTTTAATGCAAATAAAAAAAAATGTTTCAAGAAAATAATGAATAAATAATATAAAACAATTCCTTTAAAAATAGTGTAAACCGAACGAACTAATTTTCAGGAAATGTTTGGACAAACACTTCCTGGAATTACCTTTACTCTTCGTACATGGTTACGCAACAAATGCATTGCCTCCGGGTGTTATTTACTTTCATTTGACATCTAAGTCAATATTCATATCGAACCATGTTCGATCTAAACAAAAAGATTTGCTTGTTACACGTAGCTTTAAAGTTCTTTTTTTTTATGCAGTATCTCTTTTCATGCAGGCTATTCGACGGTCGATCATTTGTTGCAAAGTTTTTGAAAAGGAATCTGAAAACGAAAGTAAATCTACTGTTTTTTTTTTTTCTATTCCAGTTGTAAACAATCCAAGCAACAGGCTGCTGTTTAGTAACAATTTACTGTTCGATTGTCAAGCATTATCAGTAAAAATTTTTGATGATACTGTAATTTTGTATCACTCTTTCTAAGTTATGTTTTTGCAGAAATTTTAAGTACAATTTCATTTCTTTAAAATGTGGCTCAAAGTCGTACTTTTAACCTTGTATTTACTTCTTTTGTTCATGCTGTCTCGATTATTGGAAGCTTCATCTTGGTATCATGATACTGGGACACTTTGCTTTTGCTGTATTAGATCCCATCACCTTAAGTATTAAAAAACTGAAACAATTATTAGACGATAGAGGGATAAGCTATGCTGGTGTGGTGGAAAAGCAAGAACTTGTTGAACTTGTCCAAGCATCAGGTTTGAATTGATTTTATATCTCATTAATTATATGTCAGTTTCTGTATGTATTATTAATTTAAATTGTATTACATTAAGTTTTTAATAAATGAAATTGTAAACATTTTATGTAAAGTTGTTTTAAAAATCTATCAGATTTTGTCTTTCCATTTTGCTAAAACAATAATTGATTCTCAATTTTTTTTAATGTGTACTGTTTTTAAATTTTTTTTTTCCCATTTTCAAAAATCAAATTAGTAAAATTATTTTTTAAACAAGGTATTTTTTTATTAAAAAATTTGTTTATAAAATTAAATTAATTTTTAAATTAATATGAAGTGTCTATAGGTTGAATTTGGATTGCACTACATTGTTCATACATTAAGCTGCATTATCTTATTGTTTTTGTATTATATTAATATTAAGCGTATTATATAAATTTTGTTGTTTTTATGAACAACTGAATGTGATGTATTTGTAGATTAAAAATTATTGCATATTTATAAGTTTTAAATTTTATAAAAACTAGCTATTGTATGTTTATTGTCTATTTCAAAACACTAGCTAATTTAAAAAAAAAAAAAAAAAAAACACGGATATGTTAAAGATATTGATCTTGTAAGTTTGAAATTTATACTTACATTTGGCTGCTTTATCATAATTTTTATTGGTTTAATTTTTGAATTTTATTAGAATGTTTAGAATATAGCATTTGTTTAAAGGTTTGTAACTACTGTTTTTACTTCTAATGGATTTTTAATTCAAATTCAATATAATTACATTAATGCCCGTGTATATTAGCTGCAAATTAATGTACAATGTTAAGAAATTGCAAAGCCCATACATAATATGTTATTACATATAATGCATGCATTTAAAATATATTTAAATAATTTGAAATATTTAAGCATGCATTTAAAATATATTTAATAATATTTATTTTTTGTCTTTTATCAAATATCAATTTTGTCAAAAATTGTGGGAGAATCTATCATTGTTAATTAATAGCGGCAGTTTAGGGGTTGTTGTGGAGTCAGACAATATATGCCAAAAAAGTCTGACAACTGGGGCATCAAAATTTTTTGCTTTAGTTGATGGATGAGTCTTTTATATGTTGAGCATGGAAATTGATGTCATCTAGCAACCCGCTGATCTATAATATATTTACACTTTAGGGAAATTATAAAAGCAACGATGATCTGTCTTTAAAACCTGACAATCGATAATTAGTGTACATGCTATTTCAAGGTCTTTTTAAGAGAAAGATTATAATGGCTAGGATGCTAAAAATTAAAGAGAAATTCCTTAAGAGTTTCTAGAAAATAAAAAAGTGTGTAAGGATCACAAACCATCACAATATAATTGTTTTCTGTTAAGTTTTGAATATTGTGCAATTAATACTAGAATTTTATTGATGTTGACCAAAAATCCACCAATAACATTTTCAAAAGACATCTGTTTCTGTAAACACTGGCATTCAATTTCACTTTCAGTAGAAATCGCAGACAGATTCAATCAATGATTTCAACAACTCTAAAAAAGAATATACAAGTTCTGTCTATGAAAAAAGTACATGGAAATTATACAAGATGTGTTGTGTGCCCTAGTAGCTGGGATAGAAATATGAGACATATTTGTCAGACCTGGGAAAAGAAGTATTTTGTGTTGAGCATTAATATTTCATGTATAAAAGTTGTATAAAAAAAAAAATCTAATTTTTAAATTTACCATGTTGAAATTTTTTTTTGTGTTAGAATAATTTTGTTTAATCTTCTTCATAACTGGCTGGACAGCTCTTTGTGGGCCTTGGCCTTCTTTAAAAGATTCAGCCAGGTACTCCTCTTGACTGTAGACATACAGTTTTTGATCTTAATAACATTAAAATCAGAGTCTAAACAGTCGACCCATCTCTTTTCGGTCTTCTTCTTGGTCGTTATCCAAAAGGGATTTCATTGAAAACTTTCAAAGCAGCTCTATCACTTTCCATTCTCATGAGATGACTGGCCCATCTCATTCTGTTCAGGTTAATAAGTTATAGAATGTCAATATCTCTAAGAAGTTTATAAAGTTCAAAATTGATATCTTCTTCTCCAATTTCCGTAGCCATTGATAAATTTTGTTTAAGAGAAAAACAAATGGTACTGGCTGTAAGATCCCAGCTCAATTTCTTGTGTTCCTAAGCATGGTTCATTTCTGTTGGGTAATGGAAAATTACAAAAAGTTTTAATATTTATTACCACTTAAAATTTAAATGATTATTAATTATTCTTATTTTTGATTTTTCATATGAATTAACTTAATAATAAAAAATTATATTTTTGAATTTAAATTTAGTAAGCTGGATTCATAGTGGAGATCGAAAAGCTCAAGACTGGGTTGGTAAGGAATAATTTATGTGCTAATGCAATCCATGTTTAAGATTAAATACTTGTTTCATTTGCTGTTGTTTGACAGAGGTATTTTTCCGATATTGAGCACTATTTTCACCATGCATTAATATGTTGAGTGAAATTCAAATTTAATTCAACATGCGGGTTGTTGTAAAAAATAGTTTTTAAATTTGTCAGCAACCTTAATCTTGAATTTTAGACCTCAGTATGAATATAGCTCCAATCCTAAAAAATAATTTTCTTGACAGTTATATTTCTTGAATTAAAAAGCATAATTCAATTCATGACAGTCAGTAATTTTAAATGTAGAGCAGTCTAATATTAAAATTGTAATGTTTTTATTTAATAATGATTTATGTATAGGCACTCCTACAAGTGAAGAGGTAATGGAAAGTGAAACTGTTGATGAGGAAGATTCTGTAACATCCACCCAGTTTACATGTGGATCTCACTTCTATGAAGAAGTAGAAGATACAAAGGATAGTGCATGGCTAGTGCAGAAGTGGTTATGGACGATACAGATCCGCCTTTACTACCAGATAAAACATGGAAGGATGTGAGGTTGAAAGTTTCTGAATTTGGAATACGAACAGGAGTTTTCAAATGTTCGTTAGATAAAAGGTAACTATTGTAATGTCGAAATTAAATATACATGATAATGGTATAAATTACAAAATACTAAAATAATACAAGCATGTTGCACTTAAAACAGCAATGAGTGATTCGACGATGCTTACAGTTCGACTGTGTGTTCCAACTGCTGTGGAAAGTTTGTGCTGTTTCCCACCTTCTGTATTCCTCGCGTGGCAGCAGTATCATACAACACTTTTGTATGCATCCGCTTTTGGTGGTGGGATCGCTACAGTAACAAAATTTTATTAAGTTAGAGTTTTAAATAATTTAAGTCACAGTACTAAATCACTAAAATAATTATAACTGCAATTTTTAAAAAATGTTTTCAGGATTAATTTTTTTATATGAAACATTTGCTGATTTAAGTATTGATCATAATTAAATTATATGACTTGATAATTATATATGTGATTTGAAACAGTTTGTATTATAAAACTTTTATATTTTATTTATTTTGTTTATTTTTGTGAAAAATGGGTGAAAAGGACTATTTAAAATATTGTAAGACAAAAAAAAATTACAAAGCAATTGTAAAAATACTTTTGCTATCATTTTATTTAAAATGCTTTTGCTATCATAAAAAATGCAAATTTATAACCTTTTCTGCTAAATTTGCCACGTCAACTTCATAAAATTAACCTTATTAAAATTAAAATTAGCCTGTTATAAATTTTTTTTTTTCTGAATGTGTTGGTAGTTGTTTAATTTTTATTAATTTGTGCATTAATGTAAATCGTTTATTATGTTTGATTTGCTTATGAAATGCTTTTTGTTTCGCAATACTTGAATCATATATACAAGGCACTTCAAAATGTAAGCCAGGTAGAGAGGATCCAAATAAGCAGATTTTGTAATGGAATGTATGTTCATAAATTGTGTGTTTAAGTGCTAACATGTAAGGGAGATATAAACAATTAATAAATAATACAGGCAAGAAAAACAAAAAAGAAAACAGGCATTTTAAAAATTAAAACTTTTTACAATAGGGGCTCGAAAATGTGACCACCAACAGTAATTGAAGATTCACAGCAACAATTCATGGATTGGTATACATAAACAAAAATGTTAAGTATGCCATGCACATTTCCAGCAATAATTGTGATCTAGTAGATATTGGCCAATAGATCTTTATTGGATTAATGGGAATTTACGTACAACATGCTTTTAATGTACTCACAGAAGAAATCTATACATCTGAAATCTGTTGATCATGATGGTCAAAGAACAGGCCTAGATGTGGGTATTAGTAGTATCTACATAATTTATAACATTCCCTTAAAGGAGCTGGGGAGGGGGTAATTGTGCTGGAACCACATCAGTATGCCTACAGTTGGAGTAAAATTGGAAGGAAGTTATTGAAAGGAATTGTATAAAAATGTATATGATGTGCCTGATATTTTTACTATGGTATTATTCCGATCTACCGCTTCCCCCCCCCCTCCTCCCACTTGTAATACTGTTAGTGGTCACACTTTCAAGCATCTATTGTAAAAGTTTAATCTTTAAAATGTTAAATTTTTAAAAACATTTACATGTCTTTCTCACTGATCTGGTGTTTTATATCTCTAAATTCTAGCAATTAAATCAACATTCCATGTGCATTCATTTACAAAATCCATTACAAATTCACAATTCTCTTTGTTTGTAATTTACCAATGCATTATCATAAGTTTGTGGTGTAGAATTCCATTGTTAAATACACAAATGTTATATCTGGCTGCATCCTTCTCTTTCTAATGAACCTCCTTGTGTTTATTTTTCTTTACACTTCTATATTTGATTGCACATCCTGTTCATCCTGTTGTTGGTGTAATTTTTAAAAAAAATCTATTTATGTGTAATTCATATGATTTTTTCTGTACTTCACTTAGAATGTATCCAACTCTTTTTCCTTAGCCTGTAATTTATTCCATTTTGTTACTATCAGCTTTTATAATATGCAAGGTATCTTAATAGTATTATATGTCACGACTGAAAGTTTCTTGCGAATTCCAAAATTCCATAGGTGTTTTGTGATTTTATTCTTTGTTGGTGTTACGCTATGCATGGATTCTGTTGGTGTAATTTCTTCTGTCCAAAAATTCAGGTGATAACTAATTATCAATCAATAAAGTTCTTATTATGTTAAGTAAGGTTCTATGTGCCTTCTCAACATTTCCATCCCTTCTTGGTGAATAGAATGCAATCTTTTGACGGTTTGTACCTTTCTGATCTAGATATTCTTTCATTGCATTATTTACTGAAGCATTATCAATTCTTATCCTCTTTACTTTAAGCTTCAATTCATTTTCATGTGGCTTTGTAGACTTCACTTTTCAACCCAAGAACTTCACAAAATCGTAATTGGCAAGGAAATTTATTTTTAACACAAACTTCTCTATAATCCAACTGGAATAATTTCAGTAATAATTGTTAAATGACCTATCTACAGTGCAAAGAACTATTTAACAAACAGTGAACGATTTAAAGGAAATGTAACATACAACAACAATGCTTGAGGATAGCTACAATTGGTTCAATCTTTAGGGGACTTGGCGCACTTCTCAACTCTTCTGGTTCTTGACAACTTCTCCAAAATAACGAGTTCTCTTTTCTTGGCATCTAACCAGCTCTACAGAGTAACACACTTGCTCTGTTCCTTTTCCACTCTCAGCCATCACTTTTATTTCTGATCTTGATTCTTTGTAGTTAATCAACTTCTTTTCTCATCTGGGATATCAAAGACAATTTTTTCTCCTGTTCAGTACACTCTAGTTCAATTACCAAACTGGAGTTGTACAGTGCTCAACTACAATCAAAATATATTTTTGAAAAATTAAAATATAGCAGATTAATACTAGCAGATCACAAAGATCAACATGTAAAGCTTTAAGGGTTTTTTTTGTTATTTCCATGTTTTCATAGGAAGAAGGGATAATTTTCCCTCTCATACATATATCATAAATGTTAAATGTCACCTACTAGTTTTTTTAAGATCACAAACCATTTTCATATTCATTATTATTTCAAAATTGTGTGGATTTGTATGACTTAATTGTTGATGCCATAAATTATAAGAATTTTCATGTTCATTTGGATATATTCATTTTATTCATCATTTATTTGATATTGAACACACTTTCATTCTGTTTTCATATTCTTTTACATACTAGTTCACTGTATTTTTTTCATAAATTTATACTCCTTTATTATTAAGCACAGTCTCATTTCTATTTTTGCAATATTTGAAACAAATATTGTATCAAATTTAATTGAAAAATACATTTTTAACTTATGAATTTATTGGTTCATCTCTCATTTTAATTGCTTTAATATCTAGTCTGAAGATGGATATGTTTCTTTCTTTCTTTCTTTTTTTTTTTTTTTTTTTACCATATCGATAATTTTGAGTTCTTCTTGAAAATTCACTATCCAGCTTTTTCATTGGAATCATATTTGATATACTATGTACAGAATCCAAATTCCATTATGTAATTCTGTTCTGCGAGATGCTTATTTCAGTTGTTAGTGCATTGTTAGATTCTTCTTTTGAAATTTTTTTCTTGTTCATTTGTATTTCAGTTTTTAATTTCTGTGTTTGATTTTTCTTTGGTTCATCATTGTTGAATTTCTTCCATTCGTGCCATACCCAGCAGTCATTTTATAAATATTCTAGTGTGTGACAATTAAAAACATAATTTGGACCTTAGTTTGAATTTACTTCAGTTTTATAAGCTCTATAGCAGATATCACTTTTCTTAAAATTTAATAGTTTTTCTCAAATCTGTGAAACTGTGAATACTACCACCACAATTATTTCATAATTTTCTGGTAAGCTTTCCATTACGTATTTAACCAATTTTTTTTCTGTAACTTTTCAGTTCATTTATTTGTTTGTTGCAACTGTTTTTGTGACCTTGTTAAATATTCGACATTTCATTAGGTAGTTATTTAGTTCTGTTCCTAAAATTCCAAATAGCAAATCTCTTCCTCTGTAGTGAGTCCTTTGAAATGCATTTTTATATCTTCTCTGATTTTTTTTTTTGGCCTTCTTTAATCCTTTATAAATTGTTAGTTGTGCTTGTTAGGCTAAGAACAATTATTCGAAAAGATTCTTTGTTTTCCTTGCACCAAGTTTTGTAGACATATACACTTCCATCATTTTTTTTTTTCATGTGTTCTTCATTTAAAATCACTTTCTTGAGTAAATCTTTTCTGATGCAATAGAGCAATTTACACTTTTAAATATCTGTCTATTATTCAAGATTTTTGTATTTTCCTGTTTAGAGACAAGTGCACTAACATTGATTTTAATTTGTGTAATTTAATGCCTCTTTCTTTGTATGATGTCAGTTTCAACTCCAAATGTAACTTGCCTTATAGCTTAAGAAGATATTTGTTTCATTCAGTCATGCTTCTGTGTTTATTTTTAGATCCAGTCCCTCCTTAACAATGACAAGCAATAATACTTTGTATTTCATTATTTGTGGCACTTCTATATCACCATGTAATTTTTTTGATCCATCTGATTTTGGGATAAACATCTTAATCCAGATATTAATGTTTCTTAATATAATGCAAGCAAAAAAAACAATGTTTGTTATTGTTTAAGAATTATCTGTAATTACTTGTTCTGCTAGATACTGCTGTGAAAAAAGTGTAAATGTGGCAAATATGGCAGGATATCTCATATTGTTAATCAGACTGTTTGATGACATTTTATCCCATATTATATATAAATGTAGGACAATTATTCTTTAAAGTTTAAAAAAAAAAATATTTTGTAAAAACATCATGTAGGTAGTAGATGGAAAAGTCTTTCAAGCATTTTAGATAAAAAAAATTTTTGCAAGTGGAATTGGAACCATCTTGAATTCCAATTAAAAATTAATATTTAAACCATCTTGAATTCCAATTAAGAATTGGAATTCAAGATGGTTTAAATATCAATAATTCTTTCCTTAAGGAAAGAGAACAATGTTTCTTTGTACTTTTCATAAGTTATTAACAGTATTTGAATAAAACTACTTTTCGTTATTTACATTCATTTTTTTTTTCTGAAAAATTATTTAAATTGTTTATTATATTAACAGATTGTGCAATCGGAAAAATTGGACATCTTCTCGACTTATATTGGCTCTTCCTCAAGGTAATAAAGCAAAAGAAGATGTTATTCTCCACAGCTATCAACTTCCTTCTACATCTATGACAGTTCTTCAATGGGTAAGAAAGCACCTCTCTTCTCGCATTAAAAGAAATAACCTCTGATTCAGAATTGGAGCAATGGATGACATACTCTAGTTCTTCTAAAAAACTGAACTCCGTGTTATATTTGTTTACTCTTTTGAAATCTTGTCCAATGTTCCTGTCTGCTCTTGCTATTAAATTTAATGGTAGAGTTAAATTTGCAACTGTTGATGTTTCTACTGTTCGATCTTACAAGAAAGTTTTTAAATTCCTCAGATCATCCTGTCTATTTGGTTGTAACACCAGAAAAAAAAACATTGTATATGGCAAACGTCGAGGAGAGAATTATAATTTCAAAAAATCCATGGAATTGTTTCTACGTACATTTGTACCAGAAATGAATGATGTTTTCTTATGGTCATTGTTATTGGTCAATGCAGTGGCTGGCTTTGAACTATTTTTTATGTACAGTCACTTTTGGAAACATTTTTTGCTTTTTATGTTGTCTGTGTTGTTAAATACAATAGTGTAATATTTCTTTTGTGGTTAATGATCTTAGGTCTGTATCAATTTCCATTTATGCAGACTTGCACTGATGCCTTTTCTTAAATGCTACGATTTGTTAGTGGGTCCAATGTGGCTTCCATTTTGAGAGCTGACTACAAGAGCTTCTACTCTTATACATTTCTGTTAGTGACTTTTATTGTGTTTGCAAGTATTGCAGGATATTTTCTTCGAAAATTCAAGTGGCTTCCAAGATGAGGAAACATCTATCTTTTTCAAACTGGTGGCATATTCCTGGTGATACTATTTTTATCAACTTATTTTTCGACCAAGGATTCCATTAACAAGGTCAGTCCCATCTTTTGACCATGATCTAAGAGATTGGGATGGAGCTTCTTATTGAAAGACTAGCTGTTCCAAACTTATGGTTACAACCTGTGATATCAATGGACTACATAAAAGATTTGCCAGTATGGACCTATCGTGGTTGGTGTGATGCCGATGATGAACTTGAAGATAGAAAAGCTTCCGAACTGTGTTCCAGTGATGATGAAACTGCCAATTTAATAACTTTAAAGCCAAATAAAGAACCTGTAGTGCCTGATTTAGATACAGCAATACATTCCACGTATAATGCTAATATCTTCCAATCCTTTTCTGCTTCTGGTTCTTTTGTTAATCAAGAGCAGAGTGAGATAAAAACCACAAATTGACTATTGTGGACAGTGTGCCTTGTTCTAATTCCATTTCTTCAACCCCAACTTGTACAAACAAGCCCACTATTGAAAAAGTCAAGAACAAAGAGCACCAAAGCGAATGTTAGAATTTAGAGAATGTTCAATTTGTCTGGAAATTACCTTTATTCTGAAGTTCTGTGTGGTCTTCCATGTGGTCATAATTTTCACTTGAACTGGCTAGTATGTCCTGGCTGTCTCGAGACAATCACTGTTGTCCAATTTGTCGTTGGCCTTCTTATAAATATATATAGGAATATTTCTCAACACTTGCACACACAATAATTGTAATGTCTTTCAAGAGCTGTTTTGAATTCCTTTTTGTTTTCTATTTGCCCTTCAAAAAGCCAAAATTTTTATGTCTGGTTTTGTACTTGTCAATGTATGTCAATGTCAAAATTTTTTTTTAAAAAAAAATTTCAAGTTATTAAATAAAAACTGCTTTTAAATTTGCTGATTTTTTGTCATTATGTATTTAATAATTACAGAATTTTTATTTACTTGTAATTTTAGAGGATTATTACTTTCTATGCAATTTATTATAATAACTTAAGATTTCCAAGGAACAAATCACAATATGATCTTTTTTATATAGAAATCATTTTGTCCTATAAATAAATTTAATGTGAAATTTTTTATAGTTGCTTTTCTTGATGAGTTTTTGTATCTTTTAAATATATTTATGAAATTATGACTGTAAATTCAAGTGTATTAAAGATAAGTAAAGCTGTTAAAAAAGTTGCTCATATGTAATGATTTAAAAAAAATTATTTATATTTGTATTTTCAATCAAATTTACTTAGAAAATTTCAATGTATATAGTAATATAACAATTTTTATAAACGTTTAAATGTCTACAAATGTTAAAATATTTTAATTCAGAAATGTTTAATTTTAATTTTTTTTTGTATGGAATTAATATGCCTAAAATTTTTATATATAAATTCTGTATGCTTGAAATAGAATCTCAAATTTATTTGTGACAAAAAAACATGAATTATTTATATTTACTGAAAATTTAAAATACAAGGCATATTGTTATTATGTTTTTCACCGACTTATTTCAAGCAATTTAAATAAGAAACTTGTATTTATGTGATAGATAATACTAATATTATGTTAAGGAAATTAAAATTTTAACTGATCAGTTATTAACTTATTGGTGTGTGAGTCTTTTTTCTACTTATTAATCAAAGAAAAATATTTATTATATTATTACTTAGAAATTTTAAAATTTGTTAAAACTGAAACAGTGTTAAACTAGTCCTAATTTGTTGAATTTTGACGTATGAGCTTTGCGGTAATTTTCTGGAACCTCTGAGAAATTTAAACTAGACTGAAAAAATTAATGTATTGATTTTTATTATGGCATTAGTAACTGTTCCATTAAATAATTTTTATAATGTTATAAATAATTACCATTTTGTTAAATATTTTATGTGGGTTGCAAAGTATTATTTAAACTTAAAAATGATAGTGTAATTCTATATTTTAAATCACACAAATATAGAACAATTAATGTAATATATTGTTTACCGACTTTGTTTGAAATTCATTGTGATAAAAATTATTTTTGTAAATTGTAATTTTCTGTCGGTGCATAAACTGAATTTTTAGTAAGTAAGTTGTGTGTTTATACCAAATATTGATGTAAAATTTAGAGTTCTGATAATGTTTAATTTTATGAAAAGTGCAAGTATATGTCCTTGTTAAATTTTAAACATATAGTTTTCATTTTATTTATTAACTCTTATTAATCTACAAATATTTCAATAGTTAAAACTGTTAATTTGTAATCTTTTACATCCTACATTTTACTAGATTTTGAGTTCTACTATTTTGTAATTTTAGTTATAATTCTGTGTATTAAACTACTTTTCTTTAAAAATTTACCATTACTTTCTAAATTTTTGATAACAATTTATTTCAGTTACAGTATTTTTAATTTGATGTGGACAAATCTATCCTGACCCCTAAAATTGGTCAAATTCTATCTTATTGTCTTTTTTTACTTTTAAAAGAATTAACAATAGGTAGTTAATTTTTCACTGAAATTAATAACTGATTAAGTTATGCATGTTTTGAATTCAAAATAATAATATTAGCATTTTTTGTTGTGGCATTCAATACCCAGTAGTAGTATTTGTTTTTAATCATTCTGCGTTTACTGCAAATTACTTCAATTTGGAATCCCCTTCTAAATAAATTTCATGTAATACAACATTTTTATTTATAAAACATATATTAAATTAGTGAGGGGACCAGCTGATTTAATATTTTTTTATTTTATTCTGAGGAAAGCTTTTTTTCTTTATTTTAATACAATGTATTATTCATTAATACAACTTTAAATGGATGAATTTCTTAATTTTCTTTTAATTCTGAATCTAATTTTTTTCAATATTATATATTAATATAGCATAATTATAGCAATAATATTATGGTTTTTAAAAATTTTCAGTTCAATGTATGTGGAATTTTACCATTAACAAGGCTCAGGGAATATATATTAAACCATTATAACCATTACCAGGCCATATAAACCAACCATTACTATAACCATTATTTAACTTGAATTGCATCATAAATTCAAAGAACTGAATCCATCAAACATTTTCAAAGAAATAACTCATAGTTTTTAAATGGATAAGAAGTACAGACTTGTAGAAAATTGAACAATATATTCTAAGAGCACATACACGAAAAATACATCAGGCTATTTAGCTCCTCAGTTAATGCAATATATTGTATTATTAAATATTTTTCATTAGTGAGAATATATTCCTATTATTTGATTACAAAAAAACTTCATGGTGAATAAATATATTTTTAAACTTAGTTTACAATGATGCAGCAGCTCTTGTATTTTAATGGTTTTTAAATCACATAGGTGTACAATACGTCAATTATCATTAGGCAATTTAGTAAAGTGGTCAAATATAAATTATCATGTCGAGAGGAATCAGGATAGCTTTGTTTCAGCTACAAAAATTTAGTCACTATTATATTATAATTAATAATAATTCATACTCTAATAATTAAACAAATTTCTAATGTATATTCTTTTTATTTAAGTACAAAAAAAAATAAATAAATAAAATAAAACTTATTTAAATAAATTATGTTAATAATTATTGTGTGTGGTAAATATATTAATAAATGAAATATTCTTAATTCTCAAGATTTTATTTCAGTTACTTAAAAAAGTATTCATTTTCATTTACCAACATTTTGAATTAAATGCATAACTATTGATAGCTAATTAATTACTGGCCTAAATATTAAGATATTTTAAAATAATAGAAATTTTATATCTACTGTATATGTCTAGGAAAAATAAGTACATCTTATTTTGAAATTTTTTCATTTTATTTTCTCTTTTCCTATTTTAAATTTGTTTCCAACTGAATCTTATTTGTATGAAATTCATTATTTTTTTTTTCCCGGTATATTGTTATAAGCTGATGTGATAATTTTGGGTTCTACACCAAAATATCACGTGTGCGTATGTTAGATAATGCCAAAAAGAATTATTATTGTTATATTTTGTTTTTAGTTATATGTTTATTGTTTGTTGATTTTCTTCCATTTGATTTGCAGTCTTTTAATTTTTTTTCTTCTTTTTAATCACTTATGTATTGCTTATATTGATTGGTTATGTGCAGCAATTTTATGTGGTATACAAAATGTTAGGTTTGTTTTGGTGAACAATTACTTGAATAAAAGAATAATTCAAGTTACATATTGTTATTTGAAATTTTTTATTATATCATTCGCTTTGAATTGAATTAATTATGACTTAAAATAAATAATTAAGGATTTAATGAAAATATTTTATTTTCATATTTCCATATGTTTATGATAAAAAAAAATCATTAAGCGATTTTAAAAAGTATTACATGCGATACATGTTACATAAAAATTATTTTCAATTTCAGATGTATTAATTTAATAATATCAAAAAAATTTTAAATTTGTTTTAAAAATTGAATTTATTGATAATTTTTAATATTTGAGTAGATAGAATTTTATTATGATAAATATTATTTTAATCTTATGTAAAGCAGGTAATGGAATATTGCTTTTTATTTTGGTGCATTTATGTAATACATTTTTAATTGAGCGATAAATAAGTATATTATATAAAATATAAATGGGCATTATACATGGTAATTTCAGTATTTAACATTGTGTATTAATTATGTATGGCATTAAAATTATGTATATTGGGGACTTCCTGTATCATGCATTGTCTGTTTCACTGAAAACTATCAAAATGATCATTTTGATAGTTTTCAGTGAAACAGACAATTTTTGATATATAATTTGATGAATTGAATAATTTGACTGATTTTTTTATATATAATTTGTTGAATTAATTTTACAAAAAGGAATATTTTTAACTGTTTAGGATGAATATAAAATAATACCAATTAATGAAGTATCTTGCATGGAAGAATTTACAGCGTCTTTGCTTTTATCGACTACTTACCCAAAAAAACTATTATAATGTGATGTCAATTTTCTTTTTTATTGAATTAAAAATTATTCTCTTTTTTTTTCTTTAAAAATTAATTTTTAAAATAATAAACTATTTTTTTTTAAATTGGTAAAGGTAATAAATACCTTTCGTTCTATGAAGCATATTATTTAATGTACTAAAAATATATGAAATTTTAATTTTTGTGTAGTTTCAAAATTCAGTTTATTGGATATAAATTATATATTTGATTTGTATTACCTTCTTTCTAACTCATGAAGAGAAATTATATGTATAATAAAAATTATTAAGTAGTTTTAAAAGTATTACATGCAATAGATTTAACATAAAAATATGTACAATAAATTGTAACATTCTGTAGTGTTTTGGTTTTTAACATAATTGGAAGAATATTTTTTCATGGTGTTCATTTTAATTATTGGAAAATATTTTTTTAAAAAAGGACCAATAAATTGTGTTTGTACTTTTGAATTATTAAAATTGACATAATTTTTTTCCATAAATAAAAATTTATTACTTGATTTTCATTAGTAATATTACTTCTAAACTGAAATTTTATATAAAAGTTAATTAACAAAACTGCTGGTAATATAATTTTCCATATAACACATGTCATTTACAGATTTTTCCTTATTATTATTTTTTTTTACAACATTTAAATTTTAAAAATTGTGCCAAATTAGTAACAAAATTTTTACAGTTTTAATGTTTCAAATTTTATCTAGTTAAAACTATCTGTTTTATAACTTTAAAAAAGAGTTATTCTTTAGATTTTTTAAATGCTTATTGTATAGAGTTCTCAAACATATTTTTCACTTTACAATAAATTAAAAAAAAATTTTTCATTTAAATAAATTTATAATTTTTTTTGTAAAACTAATGTTATATTTACTATTAATATTTAAAAAATAAAACTATTGAATTTTGTTTTTATTTGTTTCTCTGTTATCAATGTTTTTTTGCATGTTATTAAAAAAAAAACAACAACTTAGAAAACACTTTTCACTCTTTATTATTTCTATAAGAAATTTTATCACTGCTTATAATAAATTTATACTAAAGAACTTGTGATTATAATATTGTTTATGAAATTTGACGAACATGGAATTGGTTTTGAAAACACATTATTTAGGTATGCATTATTACTTGAATATATAACTTATGATGTTGTTATTCTTGATTTTTAATGTGTAGATCTAATAATGTATTAATATTGTTTATGTATTATTATTGTTGGTGATATAAGTATTCAAGTGAAAATGGCAATTTATGTCAAGCTTGTTTGTGTAAAAGGAAATAAGTAAGAAATTATTAAAAATATTCTTACAAAAAAAAATCAAAATTTTAAGAAGAGTTTAAGATAAATAGCTTAGAAAAAAGTAAAAACTCAAATCTGTTTCCAATAGGTTCAATAGTGCTGTTGTCGAAGAAGGTATTACCTATTCTTAGCTTGTTTTCACCAACAAGGATTATGTAAATATCATAATTTCTTCCAAAGAGTATTTACATTTTTCAATAATTTTTTATAAAATGTTTTAAAATGAAAACTCTTTCAATATTTGTTATAAATAAACTATAGTGGATGTAGTACTGTTCATATTCTAAAAATTATAATTATTTTTTAATTTGCAAGATATTATCAAGATTTTCTATTTCCATTGAAATGTGTTTTAAGATATTGTTTTGTTTTGTGTCACTTTAATCCTAATGAAATAAATGTTGTGATTAGCATTATATTATTGCTCTTTGCTTTTTCAAGGATCAGTTATATTGCACATGAAGTTACATAGAAAACATAATATCATGACTGTCTAATCTAATAATTTTTTCAAAACTCAAGAAGGAATAAAATTTTTAATTAATTGAATTATTTATTATTTTTATTTTTAAAATAAACATAAGGATATCTGAAATATTTGTTTGAATAAATATAATCAAATACTTAGATTTAGATATAATCATTAATAAAAATGTATTGATCAGAATATTTTATTACTTACTACCAACATTTCTTGGTGCCCTGATGGCTAATTGGCTAACACTCTGATCTTTGGCACCACAGACTTCAGGTTTGAATCCTGTTGGTGGCATGGATGTTTGCGAGTGGTTCAGAATCCATGTTAAACTGTAGGTCCCGGCCTAATTAGCCTAAAGTGTGCACAAAAATGACAGTAAAGCTACAAACCAAAGCACATGCACATGAAGTTACATAGATACCAACATAATAACATGACTGTCTAATCTAATAATTTTTCAAAACTCAAGAAGGAATAAAATTTTTAATTAATTGGATTATTTATTATTATTGTATTTTTAAAATAAACATAAAGATATCTAAGGTATTTGTTATATATGCATATAATCATTAACAAAAATGTACTGATCAGAATATTTATTACTTTTTATCGACGTTTCTTATAAATAAATTTATTTAAATGAGAAAATAAAATAAGGAATTAAATTATAATATAAAGATGACATTTTTAAGAAGATATTCTTGATGCCTAAAGTCCTTTGCCTTTTTGTGATTATTTGCATGAATAAAGGAATATCCACATTTGTGTTAAACATGAGGAAAAGCAAAAAAAATTTTTTTACTATATTGTATTGTACTGCATTGTCTGCACAGTTATAATTGAAATTGTCATTATAAATTGCCTTAATTAATTCATCAAACATCTGGAATTATCTCTTATTTTAATCTCCCAGACAATTTAGTTTACCAGGTTATTATGTCAGTTTATTTCTTTAATAAATTTTTTAACTAGTAAAAATTTTAACGATTGTCACATTATCTAATTATCTACAACTTTATATTGATATATTTGTATATAATGGTTCATAGCTAAAGCAATTGGAAATTTCATAAAAAGTTAAATCTATGTATTTTTAGTAAAAATTTTAATGTTTTGAGAAATATATATATATATTTTTTAAATGAGGAACCAGGCATAGTTTTGAATAAAACATACATGTTTTCAATTCTCATTTTAATTGTTTTTACTTCGATCCAAATGTCGATTTATATTATTTGTAAAAAAAAAATGCAGAATATTTTAAATGTGAAGTAAAAAAAAATGGTAGAAATTATTGAAACATTTTATTAGCCAGGTAAAATAATTCCTATTTCATATAATGTAATAATGAATACCATAATATTTTGAGTATGATCTGCGGTATATATTTTAGAATTTCTTGGTGAAATTTAAAAAAGCATTTTATACACAACAATCACAGCACAAGTATTTCATATAAAATATATTTTTATTTTCTTTATGTACTTGAAGATGGCAGAAGCAAGTTCATCATTCTTAAACTTTTTGAGAATTTCCGTTTTTTTAAATAATAGACAATTTATTTTTCATCTAATAAAATATATATATGGGATATTTATAATTTTATAGCTATTATATTTTAAATCATGTATCAAAATTTATGATTATAAAAAATACATTAAAATTCATAATTCATCTATTAGTGATGTTAAATATAATTGGACACTTTTCGTTTTATATGAAAAAAAACCTGAAAATAGTTTAGAGATTATTGAAGCGAATATAAATTTTAAAAATATATTAGAATATTATTTTTGGTTTTTTTAAAAAGTTATTCTTCTAATTGAAATTTGTGTAACGGAATGAAGCATATTTGTGGTATAATTTTTTAAGACCATGCAAGCTGTTAACCACTGCTCTTAGTAGTTAATAATTAATAGCTTAATAATTAGCTCTTTACAGCTCGTAATTAATAATGGGTCTTGTGTTCCAGTAAAGTAATATAAGAATAAGCCACCAGCATTAGTTCTTAGTGTTTTTGTTGCTGTAGACAAATCCAAAAAATGTCCCCTTCCCCAAACTTCAAAAGACTAAAAGTTTTTTTTTTTTTTTTTAAAAAAAAGCGGTATTAAAATAGTCATCCAACCAGAAAATGACATATAATTGAATCAAGACAATAATACTAATACAGATTCATGGAAAATTATTTTATCGAAAAACAAAATTTACATTTTTAACGAGCTAACGGTAACGAACTTAACTAATACCTACTATTTTTAAGAGATAACATTTCTTTTCCCTTACCCCACTTGGTAGACAGCATTAACTAGACAAAGTCCAAAAACCCGTGTGGTCTCGTGGAAAGGGCGGGGGGAGCTTCTGTTGTGATGAAGCACCCTTAGGTGATTTGGCTCGGTGTCGTTGACGAAGGACGGTAGTGCCTTCCAGGAGGACTTTTAGGGGGGAACTACCCCGCATTCTCGAATTGTATGTGAGAAACCCCAAAAAATTCCCACCTGGTAGTCCGACTAATGAGGAAGGATGCTGAACATCCCAATCGCTATCGAGGCTCCTCGTTGTTTGAAACAGTGCCTACAACAAAGCCGCCAGAGGATTGAACCTCAGCTCTATTGGTGGGGCCTAAATGGCCGAGTGGCTAGCGCTCTGGCGCTCGGTACCACAGGTTTCGGGTTCGAGTCCCGGCGGTGCCATGGATGTTTGTAGTGGTTCGGAATCCACTTTAAACCGTAGGTCCCGGTCTAACACGATCGTAGAGCGTTGTGAGAATGGAGAATGAAATATTAAAAATAAGGAAAAATTAACTGTTCATATATATAGTGATTAGGGGATTATAGTCCTTGTTGCTTCACATCCCCATATACCACTTCATTCATCATCAGCTCTAATGCACATCAGCGGCGCACATTGACACTGAACCATGAGTCGGACAGCGATGATGTAAATATACTTTTAAAACAATAAATAAAATTATTGTAATAACATACAAAAGTCTAAACCTAAATTGAAACAATCTCTTTCGAACTTTTTTTTTCTACAAAAATCACGAATAACTTCCTTCAGATCCCGTCAAAAACTTTCAAATGAAAAAAATTTTGTTTTGTACTCCTAACACGATGCCATGGATGTTTGTAGTGGTTCGGAATCCACTTTAAACTGTAGGTCCCAGTCTGTTTAGCTCTCGTGTGTACAAGCAGACCGTAGAGCGACAAACCAAACCTAACACGATGACGTGGTATAGTCATTACAAATTTTTTTCCTACGTCGATTTCGTTAGTTAAATTTTCAGTTTCTAAGATAATTTTGTTAAAGGAATAATCCGGTCTTCAATTCTTATAAAAAAAAAATCAGTGAGTAATTTATTAAATCAGTGATTTGGGATAAATCAAATTCGTTGGATCGAAGTAGTAATTTATCACATTTGGATTGATTTGTCGTTCTACGGTCACTTTTTGCATACTTTGGCCTAATTATATGGGGACCTACAGTTTAATGTGGATTCCGAACCACTCACAAACATCCATGCCACCGCCAGGATTCGAAGCCTGTGGTATCGGAGAGCTTCCTGATTGACCACCAGTTCGTGATTTATCAGATTAATATAATTTAAATTTTTATCCTAAATGACTATCGAACATAAACTAGACGATGAACTGCTATCTCCTGTTCTAGTTGATATTACTCATTTATTTCTAAATTCATGTAAACAAATGTATTTTTGTGGGTTGTGTTTATTTATTTATTATTATTTTGCGTTTGTTCAGACGGTTTTGTGATCGTAGTCGGTCTAGGCTGCCAACAATGATTAAGGGCATGCATTGCATCCAAATTGGCGTTTGGGGATAATTGTATGATAGAAAATCCGGAAAACAATAGACAGTTTTTGAATGACCGAGTGGCGCTCTGGCTCTCGGTACCACATGTTTCGGGTTCGTGTCCCGGCGGTGCCATGGATGCTTGTAGTGGTTCGGAATACATTTTAAACCGTAGGTTCCGGTCTAACAGGATATTAGAGCATTGCGGAGGTAGTGTTACTCCGCGTCAGTAGCGTATCTTCAAGCTACAACACCTCCTAGCTAATGCTAAGTGAGTAACGCTTGTGCAGTGCTTGCCTTAAGGCATCCAAGACAATTGTTTAAGTGTTTGCTAGCTGCATTAGAACAAAAAAAAAAAAAAAAAAATATTAGAAAATCTTACTGTAGATGCCAGATGCTTTACACATAAAGTCACAATCTGAATCGAGCCTTCTTGTTTCTGAAAGCAATCAATGGACATTGTCATATTAGACCTTTTATTCACAAAGAAACATAGAACGTCCAAGCTTACTTTTGATTTCAATGTAAGTATATCAGTTGTTTTGGAATTTGAGCGAATCTTTATGGATATTTGTAGATTTACCTCTTTTTTGGATTTTTTTTTCGTGGAGATTATGTGAAAGATTGTAGTTGTTGTTTACTAATATGTTGGAAGTGAAGCAGCATTACAGTTGCTGTTAATTCTGTATTTGTCAGACATTCACGAAGGTATAAAAAATGAAACCGAATATTCCTTGGATGTATTGCAACAGTAATTCTCAGTTTTACTAGCTGCCTGAATGCCAACTGGCTAGCGCTCTGGCGCTCGGTATCTCAGGCTCCAAGTTCGAATCCTGGTAATGGCAGGGATATTTGTGAGTGGTTCGGAATCCATTTTAAACTGTAGGCCCCGTTAATTAGCCCAAAGTGTGGTAAAATGACCGTAGAGCGACAAAACAAATCAAATTTTTTCTAGGATTTCTTGCGTGGTGGTCTATAACTACTTTTTAATGGCTTCTGGACCTTTTTAAAATTTAAATTAATTACAATTAACTTAAAAGAGTACATTTTCAAAAAAAATATTATTTATTCAGAAAATGGCTAATCTCAGTCATCAAATTTGCTCAAATTTCAGTGGAATGGATGTATACGCTTTGTGTGAAACAGTTCTATATTTGGCCTTAAGCCAGTGGTGCTCTCATATCATTTATATGTTTAACCTGTTTGAGATTTTTTTATAAGATGATTACAGAAATTAAAATACTTAATCAATTAAAAAAGATTAAATACATTTATTGATGAGTGGAACATCGAAATATAACCAGCATCATTTAGACGAATAAAGCTCGACTTGTGGCTCAGTGGTAACGCGCGCCGCTGGTGAGCATTAGGGCGGATGTTCAATTTACTGGCGGCTTTTGTAGACACTGTTTCAAAAAACGAGGAGACTCGATGGCGTTTGTGCGGTTCGGCATCTTGCCTTGTTAGTCGAACTGCCTGGTGGGAGTTTTCCCTGGGAGTTCTGCAGGATAGTTCCCACTAAAAAGTCCTCCCGAAAGGCACTGCCCTCCTTCAGCGTCACTGAGCCAAGTCAGACTTCTACCTACGGTGCTCTATCACAGCAGAAGCTGCCCTTCTTCCATGAGACCATATGGGTCCATGGACTTGGTCTAGATGTTGCTGCAAATGCACCTACCAAGTAGGATAAGAAAAAAAAATAATAATAAAAAAAACCCGAATTGCGACAATAATTTCAAATAATTCAAAATTTATGAATGATCCCGATGACCCTTGTTTAAGAATCACTTTAACCAATGGATCTCTTATTAAAAATTTATTAACTTTTGTAGTTTCTCTATAAGTTAGTAGATACATTTTATTGCTAGTTTTTATGACTAATAATTCTCGGAAAGAAAAATGTGATAGTGTTATCGGGAGAAATTAAAGCAATTATCATTTCGATTTAAAGAGAATGTTGAAAAAGATGCCAGTAGTGAAGAACACAGTTTATTAAACAAGTCTGAGACTTAAATGATAATATCAAAGATGTTGAGGGTCTGGTCTGTTGCTCTGCGGTCATTTTGTGCACACTTTGGGCTAGTTGGACCATGACCTACAGTTTAACGTTAACTACTCACAAACATCCATGCCCCCGGCCAGGATTCGAACCTGAAAGCCTGTGGTACCAAAAGCCAGAGCACTAGCCAATTGGCCATCAGGCCGCTGAGGGTTTGGAGAATGAAAATATCAAAGAGTAAAAAATATGTGAAATTTGCAACTAGAAAAAAAGAAAATAAAATAGGATTATGATTAAAAAAAAAAAAAAAAAAAAAAAAAAAAACTCGAAATGGAGTTTATGCAAAAGAAATATCGCAAAATGCAATTTATTTTTGTAAAAATTGGCAAAAGAATCGTTGAATTATCTTCAAATTTAATATTCGTTGTTTTTATTACTTTTTGTATTTCAAGGCATGATTTCAGGCAATTTTTTCTGGCGATTTAATCCCACAGTTAAATGACTCTTAACTTTAAAACATATATATTGAATGTTGATTTAAGACCAACTGCGTTATAAAATCATTGTAAATTTAAAATGATCAATTTGCGTTTCATTTAAAATATCTATTAATATTATAAGTATGTATGTTCCAAGAAATTGACCAATCTACATTTAGATTACTCCAAGAAATTACATAAAAACATTTAATTTTTCATGCATGCATTGAAAATTTTGGGATAGCCAGAAAAGTTCAAAGAATATTTCCAATCGTGTTTTTTTTATGCAAATGATATTTTTTATAAATAGATAAAAATCATTAGTGTGTCCCACTATTTTCTATGTCTTAGGCGCAACAGACGTACCAATAACGGAGTTCCTATGTTGTAAGATGAACCTCAAATACCTCCACATCTTAATTTTGTAATGTGTTTAAAATGAATTTGTATGACATTTATAAATATTTGAAAAATAGTTCAAAAAGCTGTTAATAGAAACGAAGTTATTTAATAAAATGTACTCAGCCACTGAGGACTTTCAGGGAGGATTTGGTCTCCAAAAGTTTTTCAATCGTTATTGGCAGTATCATCATCATCATCATCATCATCATCATTGCCATTTGGCATATAAGGCCTTCAGTTTGCGTTGTCATTTTTTGTTGTCTTGTACAAAGATTCTCGCTTCTGCCCGCTCTGCTTGCTTCTTTCAGTCTCTGTTATTCGTCTCCATATTATCCTAGGTCTTCCTTGTAGTCTTTTTTCAATTCCTTTTATTAGCTCACACTCATCCTATATATATCTTGTTCAAATTTTCAATCGTTCATAAAATACTTTTTATTCATCCACTCGAGTTCAAATACATTTTTTTAACTTGTAGTGGATGACACTGGATGTTAATACAGTTTTTCTCAAATATTAATTCATTCATTAAATTTAATCAATTAATTTTAGGTTTTCTTTAGATTTAAGTTGCTTGTATCTACCAATAGATGGCGCCAGATAAACTTAAAAAAAAAAAAAATTCAATGAAAATTATTTATAAAGGACTTTCTGCAATATAGAGAAAAAAATAGGAATTGACTTAAAAATTTTTTTTTTCTTATATTGTTTCTTCTGATGCCCATATGAAGGTTTTTGCAGAGATTCTATACTGTGGCAATCAGAAGACATTTCTGGCTCATTTTTATCTTCTGTATTTCATCGTGTATTGCATGAGTATTTTCCCCGTCTAAACATTTAGTTTGTGTTTTAAAATTGTATTTGGCCGAAAGATTTTCATTATTCTAGTATGGAATCTATTTGCGACATGTATCGTAATTCATAATTTTTAACCTTGATGTATTTCATTGTATTGACATAGAATGTAGTTTTTAATAAGGCGTGTCATTAGTTTACAGTATTTTGCAATTGACTGCACGCATGTTTTTACCGAGTCAAACAGCTTAAACTGTTTGGTACTCCAATTTGGGAAATTCCTGTAGAAGAAAAAGAGCTAAAATAAATATTTAGACTTTATTCCTGTCTAGATAGACTTTATTTCTGTAGTATTTAGACTTTATTTTTATTTTCAAAAATAGCATTGTCAACGGCCGAGTGACTAGCGCTCTGGCATTGGCGCCACAGGTTGCGGGTTTGAGTTCCCGGCGGTGCCATGGATGTTTGTAGTGGTTCGGAATTCACTTTAAATCCGTAGATCCTAATCTAAGACTCCTATTGACTGCAGAACATGGGGCTGACAACCCTGCCCCCGTTAAAAAAAAATCACCTCCTGTCTCGAAATCTGCCAGTAGGCAGAAGCCTTGACCCCCCCATGGGACTGTTGCGCCAATGAAAAAGGAGCATTGTCAACAATTGAATGAAACTGCACTACTTCAGTAAATTGAATTTGTACATACTGTACGGCATTGAAATTTACAAATCTTCATAACCAAAAATCATTGTTGTTGTTATTATTATTAATCCTCGGTACCCTGCAGTACTGGACGGGCATTCCATGAGTAATCTACTCATGGATGGGGGAAAGAGGCAGCTTCTGTTGTGATGGAGCACCTGTAGTTAGAAGTCTGACTTTGCTCCGTGACGCTCTTAAAGTCATATGAGACCGGGACCTAGGTCTTAAAGTGGATTTCGAACCACTACAAACATTCATGACACTTCTGGGACTCGAACCCTGTGGCACCAAGCGCCACAGCGCTAGACAATCGGACGTTCAGGTCTACCAAAAATTATATACCTATGAATAATAAAGTTTTTTTTTTTTTTTTAACGTGTTTTATGAATGCACGCGCTGTTACCACACATTATGGTCTTTTAAATAGATGCCTGAAAAAAAGGATACATTATGTATCAAGAAAGATAATAATTGTTGTAACTTTTCAATCATTTATTGATAACACGGAAAAAAAGTACACATTACTCAATACGACATATTTCAAAGAACAAATGTACTTGTCAAGAAGTGTTAGTTTCGAAGCTGATTTAGATAACACGATTTATTTTCCTAATGTGAAATCTATGCTTGCAGTTTCACACACCAACACTTTAAAGCGAAATCTTTCAGTAAATAAACTCATCATCCTCAGTTTGAAAGGCGGTGTTTTTCTAATAATAATAATAAAAAAAAGACATTAAAAATATGCTTTCGCATGATTAGCTTATGTATCGTTCATCAGTATTTTCGCTGAACCCAGTTGAGCAATGCTGGTTTAGACTGGTCTGTTTATCACATATTGAAGTGTTAATGAGGTTTATGACTAGAGGCCCAATGGTGAGTAATGGTAGGAGTAACAAGTAATATAAAAAAAAATTAAAGTCAATTCCTTTTTTTTTTTTTTTCACTAAATTGCAGAAAGTCCTTTATAAATAATTTTCATTCATTTTTTAAAATTTATCTGGCGCTATCTACTGGTAGATATATGCAAATTAAATCTAAATAAAACTAAAACTAATTAATTAAATTTAATGAATGAATTAATATTTGAAAAAACTACATTAACATCAGTGCCATCCACTACAAGTTAAAAAAAATGTATTTGAACTTGAGTGGATGGATAAGAAGTATTTTATGAACGATTGAAAATTTAAACAAGATATATATAGGGAGAGTGTGAGCTAATAGAAGAAATTGAATAAAGAAACCCTGTCTTTACTTTAGTCATCTTTGTTTTAAGGGATTTAGAATATTATTTTTCTATATAAAGGGGATTGGATATAGTTTTAATGAATAATAATATTTTCAAAAATAATTAAAAAACTTTTCAAAATACGATGCATTAAATTTTTCTCGATTTTTATGAATTTTTAGATTTTTAAATTCCTTTGTAGCAGTAGTGTAGTGTGACATTAGTTAAATGAATGATTCATAAAATGCGTATCACGAAGAAGAATTCTAATACTACCAAATTATTCAACCACTTAAAAATTCTATGTTTAAAATGATTCTCTATTTAACAAAATTTATCTACAAGTGCTTCAAACTTTAGTTGAGGATTCCATCTTAAGAATTTGGATCTCGGCTTTAACTTTGGGGTCTTCCAAACCTTGCATTGACGCTTGCAATCATATATTATAATATATAGGTGAACTTTTGAGCTGTTGTAAAAAAATACAGTATAAAATCATAATTAAAAAAAAAAAAGTTAGTCAATGTATGGCTTTTCTTATGTTTCGTTTATATGAATGATTTGTGTTAATTAATTACTATACGAAAAAAAGTTTATTTATGTGTTATATGATCTTCTAAAATATATGTTCCGTAATTTGAGGTTCACGGACACTTTAGGGGTTCGAGAGTTTGTTTCAAGATGTCTATAGTATAAAAAGAGATGAAAAAAACTTTATTTTCATTAACATGTAATTAAGTCTAACAGTTATATGAATGCATACAATAAATTATAACATAAATTAAGGTACCTGACAACATACCCTTTTACAACATAAATTAAGGTAATATAGGTTACCTGATGGTTTTCCATTATACAACAATGTCAGTCAAAATAAAATTTCAGTTAGTAATAAAATTTGAAACATCTTGTACTTTAGATTATGTCTAGAAGACTTGATGGTCGAGGGACTAGTCTGGTACTTAATACCCCAAGTTTCGGGTTCGAGTCCCTTAGCCAATTAGCCATCAGGACGCTGTATGTTGTTGCGGATTATAAGTAGGAAATTATATGAACTGATTTTGTGCCTGAATGGCCGAGTGGTATCTGGCGCTCGGTACCTCAGGTTTCGGGTTCGAGTCCTGGCGGTGCCATGGATGTTCGTAGTGGTTCGGAATCCATTTTAAACCGTAGGTCCCGGTCTAAACAGGATCGTAGAGCGTTGCGGGGGCGGGCCTTGTTACTCCCGCGTCCGTGGCTTATCATCAAGTTACACGCATCGCCTGGGTAATACAAAGTGAGTAACGCCTGTGCAGCGCTTGCCTTAAGGCATCCAAGACCAAGCTGTCTAAGTGTTTGCCAGCTGCATTAGAAAGAAAAAAAAATGTTAACTGATTTAGTTTGATTTTTTTTTAAGCATTTAAAATATCTTTTTTTATCCCTTATCATAAAAGAGGCTAATAGATATTTTACAATTTGTACTAGTTTATTTGTGAGACTACTTTTGAATAAACAATAACAGAACAATTTATATTTCATATAAAATTTTTTTATTAAATAAACAATACATACAAATATGATATATTGATACGATATTTTTATAATAAGATATAAAATATTTTAAATTTAATATATTATAATATATATATTCATATGCCTTCTTCTTCCTTGGCACAACAGCCCATGGTGGCCTATTGGCAGATTTCGAGACAGGTGATGTTTTCTTTGTACGCGATAGGGTTGTCAGGCTTGCGGCCAATGCTCTACAGCCAAATGAGACTGGGACCTACGGTTTAAAGGAGATTCCGAACTACTACAAACATTCACGCTACCGTCACGATACGAACCTGAAGCCTGTAGTCTCAAAGGCCAGAGTTGATAGTCAATTGGCCCTCAAGCCGCTATACATTGCGGCGAAGTATAAACTGGAAAATGTGTTAAATGATTTAATTTAATTTTATTTTATGCATTTTTAAAAATATTATTCCTAGAATTAAGTTCGTGCTTTTCATCTCACTGGGAAAATAGGTCCAGCGAAATAAAAAAGTTTACGCTCTCGTGCTTTAAATTCGGCGCATTAATTCTGACTCACTTTTTATATTGATGATCCTTCAATTGATTATTTTACAATTAATAAAAATGTACTTAAAATGATAAATCGCTTTATAAATATCAGTATTAATTGTTATGGCGATCATTTATTTAAAAACAACCACATTTCTTCATGACTATAAAGCATTTATTAAATTTCATGCAATATCAATGTTTAAAGATGAGTCGGAACTCGAAAACACTTTCGATTTGCGCGTTTTGACGTTAGATAATAGCGTCCTATCTAAACAGCGTTTTGCGTCATCGCTCGTTGTGCAAATTCTGCATCTGCGTCATTTCTTTATTATCAAGTCGATCCGATTTAAGTTTAGCATCGTAATTTTAGTATAAGATGATTGGCTTTTCTTTTTTCTTCTGCTTGGGAGTTTTTTAATGTTTTGACAGCAGCCTATCGGTTGTTTATTTACTTGTGCTATAAATAATAGAGTCTTGATCTAAATCTCAAAGCGCAAAAAATAATTTTTTCTTCAACTCAAATTAATTTTGGATTCTGTATTCAGTGAATCGAATTATTAATTATTTGTATAAAAATAATTCAATAAGTTTGATGTTCCACCGTACAGTTTAATTTACCCCCTTTAGATTGAAAATAACTGAAATTTATTTTTAAAAAATGGGCCTGAATGTCCGAGTGACTAGCGCTCTGCACTACAGGTTTTGGGTTCGAGTCCCGGCGGTGCCATGGATGTGTGTAGTTAGTGGTTCTGAATCCACTTTAAACCGCAGGTCCCTGTCTAACAGGATCGTAGAGTGTTGCGGGGATAATGTTATTCCCCGTTCGTTGGCTATCTTCAAGCTACATGCACCTCCTGGGTAGTGCTAAGTGAGTAATGTTGGTGCAGCGCTTTCCTTAAGGCATCAAAGATAACTGTCTAAGTGTTTGCCAGCTGCATTAGAACAAAAAAAAAAAAAAAAAAAAAGATTGACAAATAACTGACATTTATTTTAAAAACAGATAGATCATTTAATTAATGAATCAGTTCAATTATCCAAGAAGCTTTAAGTTATTGACTGTTACTACTGCATCACACCACATCATTGTGACTAGAGCTGAGTTGTCCCTATACAGTTTGGGATTGATTTGGGTGAGAATCTGAGGTGAGCCCTGCGCTCTGTGACTGTCTACAGTCATATGAAACCGGGCCCTACTGCTTAAAGTGGATTCCGAACCACTACAAACATCCATGGCACCACCGGGACTTGAACCTGAAACTTTTGATACCGAGCGCCATAAGTTATTGGCTTACTGATTAATTGCGTTTGAAGTTGTATTGTACTGGATTGTTACTACTAATCTGAATCTTGCTCGACCAACTCTTAAGAATCAATTACCACGAATCCTTGAAATCATCCATACCCACTACCCTGAACCTGAATGGTTACATATTTATACAGATAGCTCCTTGACTGCACATTCACCAAATGTCTGAACAGGAATGTATTCTTCCATTTTTTTTTTATGTTCCTGTCGGAAAACAAACAAACCAAAAAAAGAAAACCTTCGATGGAGAAGTATTGGCTATCTATGTGGCTCTGTCGCAACTTATCCCCAGACACCTTTACAACAAGATGATTTTGCTGTTGGACTCCAGGGTTGTCATACAAGCTGTAGGGGTCATGTGAAGCACCCTCCTCTTAGAATGTCGAACTCTTCTTGAAAGATTGACGGTGGAGGGACGACACATTGTCCTCCAGTGGATCCCTGGACACTAAGATTTTAATCCCTGGATTTTAAGTAATGATCAGACAGATTTGCTGGCTAAGAAGGGCACACGGATAGTCCAACAATCAAATACTTGCAACTCTTTTCATTCCGTCAAATTTTATATTCAAAAATCAAATGAGACTTCGATGAAAGGCATTACTCACTGCTCGTATTTCCTCGAGGAGTTGGAGGAACATTTTGGAACAGGGTATTTCGCACAAATCTCGTGAAAAAGCTATCTCGGAATTTAGACTTGCGGTGGGCCATAACTGCTTGGCAAGCCATCCACACCGCATTGGTATTTTTATAGCCCAAATTACCCTGTCTGTAGGAAAGAGAGATCATGGACAGGCACCATATAGCAGAATGCCTGGCCTTGCATGGGGATTCAGGTGAAAAGATATTTAAGTGCTGGAACTTTCCTGATGAGACATCGACTTTTTTTCTGTTATTGTTTCCTTTTTCCTACTGTATGTTTATTTGGTTATTTTTTTATCTTAAGAATTTGTCATTTTCTCTTGCCATTGAAAATAAAAACAAAATTGATCTTGATGCTACCTTTTCGTGCTATAAGAAAAGATCTGAATTGGGTTGGTGTAGTTGTCCTACGCCTTCTTGCTGTTACTCGCAAATAGTTGATCATCTGAGGTACTGGTAGCTCTTGGTCTTCCTTCGATGTACTTTCAAAGAACTTAATTTATTCTTAGAAATGCACCTCACAGTCTATGAAATGCATAAAACCTTATGCTGAACCATTTTTAGAACATATAGACTCTGACACTCTTCTATTTGTCCAATGCACCTGTATATTTGATATCAGGATAACATTTGCACCTGGATAATGATATTTGTTTAATTCCCCCGGATAAATTGTATAGAATATTCATATCTAAAACAGTGTAGTCTATACGCAGTTTTTACATGCAAAAAAAAAAAGACACTTTCGTTATGGTTGTTTCTTATCCCATTTGGTAGACAATACCTAGATCAAGTCTAAGAACCCGTGTGGTTTCATGGAAGCAGGGAAAGAGAGGGGCAGCTTTTTTTGTGATGGAGCACCCGTAGGTAGAAATCTGACTTCGTTCCGTGATGCTGAAGAAGGAGGGTGTTTTTCGGGATCACTTTTAGGGTGAACTACCTCGCATTTTGCCTATCGTATTGGCGAAAACTCGAAAATTCCCACCAGGCAATCTGACTAACGAGGCAAGATGCTGAACATCCCAAACGCCATAGAGTCTCCTCGTGTTTTAAAACAGTGTCTCCAACAAAGCCGCCAGCGGATTGAATCTCAGCCCTTATGTTCACCAGCGGCACATTGAGCCACGAGTTGCCATTGAGCCACGCACGAGTCGGGCACAGACACTTTTAAAATCTATTTTCGGCCAGGTGTCCATTAACGTTATATAGCAGGAATTCCACAGATATCCTAGACGTATAACTAACATTACTCTTTACATATGCTGCATAATTTTTTTCTTTTGCTGAGATGTCACAATTTTTTTCTTAATTCTTGGAGAGCAGTATAGGTTTAAATCTATGCACCTGTTGAAATTATCAAGCGTATTTCTGTGTAAAGAAGATATTTAAAGATTCGTATTAAAACATGTAGCATAGTTGACCTTTGGGAAGATAAAGTGTCAAACAAATGTAGCTGTTTAATCTTATGTCATTACAAGGCGCGGGAAAAAAAACATTGCTTTAATAGATACTTTCATGTATTTTAATATTTTTTATCTTGATGCGGCGGCAACGGATGTATAAATTTCGGGCATCTTGTGTCACTAGAGCCACCGCTAAAACTCCGCACAATAATTAATGTTGGAAATTTACATAAAATATGGCTGCGTAATCAAATGAAGAATACTTTATCTTAACATGTCTTTAATTAAGAATAATTCACCCATTTGTATTCCCTCAAGCGCAATGAAGGACTTCTGTCTTTTTCTGAAATTGCAAATTCTTTTGGTGGAATTTTCGGGAAACCAGTCTTTTGGTGTCACTTTTTGCTGGTTATGATAAAAAAAATGAAACGAGTCCAAATTTTGGGGACAAAAAATATGCTTCATGTCAGTTTTTTACGTAAAAAATATTTTAACGGTATCTGAAATGAAATTTTTTATGTTGTCATCATAAAATGCTGATTTGTATACTAATTGAATAATAGATAAAATATATATTCATTTACAAAAATTTTAGTACTTTTAATAACAATTTTAGGTACGAAATAATTTGTGTATATTATTATAGTAAATTATATAAATGGTGTCGTAGAGATCTTTGAAAATAAGAAGTTAATTACTTTACTTTCAAGATGACACAAAACTATTGCGCAATTTCCTTTTCAGTTTGATTCCAACGAAGCAAATATATTTTTAAATGTATTAAAAATATATTTACAGGTAAGCTCCCTATTATGTAAATGGGAAAATGTGTAATTCAATAATTATCATTCGCGTATAAAAAATCTGTAAAAAGAATTCTTTTGAGCATTTTTTAAAATTGTAACCGCCTTTCCTCTCTGGCGTTCAGAAAAAATGGTCTGTAGAACTCGAGGATCTCACCTGAGAGAAAGTACAAAGCAATCTGGAAAGGTTTTGTTTATAGTCTCTCATCTCGAGAGGAATTATATTTCGCGCACCCTGCGCGTAGCCGATTATCGGGTTTTGGCTTAGAAGTGGAATCCTTTCACGAATACACCTTTTTCACGTATCAGTCTTTAAATGTGTTAAATATTGTATGTGTGTACGGGCTTGTGGTGTGTCAATAAAGCTGTGAGTCTCCAAACTGTGTCTCAAGTATTTCAATTCAATCGCACCCAGTTACAATCTAGTTGCTCAACCTACACATTACAAAATGGTATTAAACAATAAAAACTAAAATGTAGAAAAATAAATGAATGAAGAGTATTAATCGTGAAAAAAAAAAAATTAGTTGATATTAGACATTTATGTAAATTATTTTTTTTTTTTTCAAATTTTCAGCGAACAATGTTTTAATGTTCGTCATAAACTCTTTTTTATTTAATTTTTTTATACAAAAAAAAAAAACAAACAAACTAAGTTTAAAATGCTAATAGAAGTGATTGAATGTGACATCTAATGTTATGCTAATTTTTCTGCGGAATGTTATCGGCGTTGTAACGACTCGTAAAAAAACTCATATATCAATTTTTGTTATGAAACGAGTTAAAACGGTTGAAAATTTTTTTTTCTCGAAAACTGGATATGAATGCAAACAGGAAGAATTAAAACGATTTTATGAAAATTACCGCTGTCTGGCACTAATTGCATACATTTCTAGCATATAATTAGAAAAGATTTTATTATTTCTTCTTTAGTCCTTCTACACCTATTACTGGACGGTAGATTAAAATTAATTTCAATGTTAACGGTAAAAAAATACACAAGTGCATTATGTTGTCGTTGCGTTATTCAAGTTCGGATAAATTCAAATAATTTATTTGAATATTTCACTGGATATTTTTAAAATAATAATTTGACTCATCAACTGTGCCATAATCAACATATTTATTAATTTTATCGCAAATAATTATTAACATATAAAAATTTCCCTCTTAATAATATTAATTGAAATAAATTTATTTAAATGTATTACTTGTACATAATTCTTAATTACTTAATTTAGCTAATTTAAAAATTCTTTTAACAACTCATTGATAGGCTTTAACTGCTCATTAATAAATTAAACTATAATTTTTGTTAATTGTTTATTTCGTTTTTTTTTAAAGAGTAGAATTGGTTTTTAAAAATTCCAGTTAATTTGAATATTAAATTATTTTAATAGCAATGATTAAATATTTTAAATTTATACTAGAAGTTGGGCATTTAATAATTTTACGTAATATATTAAAATATTAAAACTCCCATTTTAATTTTTAAAGATTGTAGGATAGTATACAAACATTTAAAATTAAATTGTTGAACATTTTTGCCTAATATGTTTAATGCCAACGGGCCTAAAAATTAATATAATGTTCTTAATCAATCAAATCAAAACAAATTAACTAATTTGAAATGAAATATCTAAAAACATTTTTTAAAATTATTAATGTTAAAAATTTTAAAAATTGCATATTATTATAAAAAATTATAATTATAATTAATTATTATTAAATTTTAAAATTGCATGACAATATAAATATATAAAAATTATAATTTTAATTAATTATTATTAAATTTTAAAAATTGCATACGAATATAAAAATTTAAAACTATAATTTTTATTAATTATTATTAAATTTTAAAAACTGTATACTAATATAAACTATGCCTTTTTGCATTTTGTCACAGAAAATATATTTCAATTGAAAAAGCAAACGTTAAACATACTTTCAAACTTATTCTTCCAAAATTTATTCATGTTAGTCTTCGAATTTCAGAAGCCAATGCGGATAAGTTCACTTTTTATCAATATTCAAAATTTTAAAAATTACATACTAGTTTGAAATATAATCCTTTTTGCATTTTGTCACATCAATTTATTTTATGTGAAAAAACAAATATTAAAAATAGTTTATAAATCCTATTTATTTATGTTAGTCTTCGAAGCTCAGAAAGAAGCCAATGCTGTTAACTCCTTTTTTTTTTATATTTTTCTGATTTTTTGTAAATTTTAATGGAATAAATAATATTCTTCTTAAATATTAAAGAATTTACTCGTTGCTCCGTTTCTTCTAGGCCATACATTATAGCTTTTGGATGTGTTATATAATTATTTCAGAAGCTATTTTGAAGTAAGTCCACTTTTATCAATTTTTTTAACATAAACTTTGAAATAAAAACTAAATTATTCTTCAAAATAGTAAATGATAAAAGCGTTGTGGAAATGATTTAAGATTTCATTTCCATAAAACCATTGGAAGATACTATTACCAATAGAAAAAAAATCAACAAATGGACTAACAATCAATTGGCTTAATATGTGGTGGATAAAACTAGAAAGGTCAAATCCAAGCAACATTAAGTTTAAATATAACATTGATGAAGATGATAACTTTCATGTGATTAACATAAAAACAAAACAAAAATAGGAAGGCCAGCAATTTAAAAAATATATAAATCAACCTTTTGTTGTATCTAATGGTAAGAACAATTTCAAAACAAACAAAAAAGCTATTATGAATTTATTAAGAAAAGTATATATCTTCAATAAAACAATCATTAAGAACAACACGTGTAGATCAAAATTTAGATTTAGATAACTCGAAAGAAGATGTTTGTTATGATAAATAAACAAAAAACTTATGACAACAAATGTCGTATTATTTTTACATAAATTTCTTATCTTTTTCAGCTGCCAAATGGTATAAGTCCAAACGTTTTTCAGATGCTGCCATTGTTAAAATAAATAGTTAGGCTTTATTTTTACATCCTGTAATATCTTGTTTTTTTGCAGAGCCCTACCCTTAGAAAAGTTTGTTATGATAAATAAACATAAACTTATGATAATAAATGATATTTTTTAAATTGGCTTAAATGTGAATAAGACAATTTAAATGTTACTGTTAATAGACCAATTTAAATCTTAAATATTAATGTATTAATTAATAAACTAAAAATTTTAAAAAATTAATCTACTAAAAACATTAATTTTCGCAATTTTTTCCTGTTACTAAGACAAAACTACGACTCATGTTATAAAAATAGTTGATGAAATAATCTTTCTTCCAAATTTTTTTGTAGATTTTATAGGAGGGAAAAAATAGTAATGTTCTATTCTTACTTTTTCGAATACTATATATATATATATTTATATAATAAAAATGTTAAATTAAATGTTCCCATATTAATTTTTGTTTTTGGAATCCTTTATAAAATTCGAAAATATATTTTTAATGCATAAAACGTATATTTTCAAGATAAGAAATTTTAACTTCAGTTACGTTAAGTCTATGATCACATAAATTTAAAAATCAAAAACAAAAAAATTAAAAGACTAATTACATAAAAATGATATTAAACGTATTGTAATTTCATGCCTTTAAACTTAACTTACCCGAAATTATAGATAAGAATAAAATTTTGCTATTTATTTACAATTCGTTAAATTTATTTTACATTGTTAATTAGTGTACAATTTTAAATATTTTATTCGTTTTTAAATTTCATATGGAACATATTTTATTGACTTAAAAATAAAAATAAGAAAAATAAGATTAAAATAAGATAATTATTTTATTCTTAAACAAAAACCTATTGCATAACATTCACTAACGAAAGATTCCAAAAAGGTTTTAAAAATTCATTTTACGTACTTACCATTCTTGAAATATTTGTTAAAAATATTTTTGTGAATTCTTTGCAATTAATATTTTATGAAATTGTACATTTTTAGCTAAAAATTATTTTATAAATAAAAAAGATGAAATATTTATCAAATTTTATCTCACAAATGCTGCTCGGTCCGCTTTTTTGCGAATGTGAATGTGAAAGGAAGTCATATTATCGTTTGGCAAAATCAAATAATGAAAATGAATGTTAAAATGGCGTTTTGCAGTATTTTCACGATTCACTTATTTTTGAAAATTTAATTATATATTAAAATTATACTCGTGCAAGTTTTAATCTATTTCTGTCGACAAGAAATCGATATTTATCTGTGTCATCATTTTTTGTAAATATTAAGATTGAAATCAAAGTGCATCGAAGCAATATAATCATTACTTTTTTTGGCAACAGTTTTGTTTTCAAAAGATTTTCAGATATTTGCAAAACATATTTTGAATTTATTCAGCTGTTAAAATCAACTAAGAATATTTCAATTGATTTAAGAGTTATTTCTTTTTATTAAGCAGTTTATTTTAAGGTAAATATTTTAATTTTAATGTATGATTGAAATTGAAAATGAATACTGTAAAAATTATATTTAAAGTAATGCGAATAAGTTTATTTTTAGCTCAGTTTTAATGAATTTAAGAATATTTATAGAATTCAAATAAGAACATTATTTGATTTCGAATAAAATTCTTTTTAGAAAGCGATTGAACTTGTTTTTATGATGTGATTAAAATTATTTTTAGAATGCAATTAAGATTATTTTTAGCATATTTTCAACTAAAAGTTGCTGAAATAATGATTTCACATATTTTTTTCTTCTTTTATTTTCAGCAATTAATTTCATTCTCTTATTTTGAAAATAATATGTTTTTGTGTTTTTTATGGAGAGTATTCTTTGAAAAGATATTTATTCTCATTTTAACAATCATTTTTAATTTTTAGCGTAAAGAAATAAATTTGTTTTTAATTTAATAAATTCAATTTAAATCATTTTAATTAAACTAATCTGTACTGAATTCTAGGTTTTATTAATTTCAAGATTTCTTATCAAATTTATTTAGCTGTAAAAGAATATGAATACAAAAATTTCAATGAAGAATATCTTTTAATTTATATTGTATGAAAAGACGATAAAAATAACTATTAATGGAAAGATGTTCAAATATTGAAAAATCTTAAGCACACACAAAAAAATCCACGCGAAGTATTTTAACGATTAAAATAAAGTTGGTATAGTTAATATATACTATATCAACTTTCTTTTGAGTTTACTTTTAGAAACTATTGAAAAATCCATATAACAGTTTTTTTAATTGCCATTTAAGTTATGTATAAGGTGTTAAGTTATATTTAAATAATTAATTGCACATTTGCTTTTGGGATTAAATTCAATGTTTATAACATTTAATGTAGTTTTATTTAAAAATAATTTATTACCTTTTTTCTTGCATTATGATTTTATTTATTATATTATTAATAATATTTATTTATATTATATAATTTTTATTAATTGAATAATTCATCATTTTCATCAATGAATTTTCATGAATGAATTAAATAAATATGAATAAATTAGTGGATAAACTAGTAGATAAAATACTTTTGAAGTCAAGTAAAAAATTGAATAAAAATGTGTAATTTCAATTTTCTTTTTTTTTTTTTAATATTTGTAAAAATCAAGTGGTTTATTTTTTTCTTTTAAAACTAGAAAAATTTGGAAATTAAAAAAGAAAATATCGATAAAAAAGTATTTTGTTAAAAAATTTGTCTTAATGAGCCAAATTGTGATGATTTCAATTACAATTTCTGATTACAAATAATTACAATTTCTAATATTCAATTGAAACTTGCCCATCAATAAAATCTTTTAAAAATAGTGCTATTGTATGTATGTAGATATTTTCAATTAATAATTCACATTTTTAATAATGCCTTAGTTAGTTATTCACGAAGACCTGAGTGATCTGGTGAATAATGGAAGTTCCTGACAAGTAATACTGAAGCATCCATGTTTATGTTAGGGTTGAGTGTAATAAATTTGTATACTGGAAAGTCCTTATTTTAGGAAAAAAATGAATTTTGTCTATCCCTCCCATCCTTTTTTTGAGGATCTTCCTTCCAAATCTTGATGGAATGATATAGGTATAATGTACCAGCTTCCTTGTGGTGGCTTTGAGTAACGTTGAATTTTGTGCCTATTCTGTCGTCGTAGTGACAAATGACTCAAACCAAAACACCCTTCATGGAAAAGAATCACATATTATTCATAAATATTGAAAATCTGTGTTTTTCATATTGTTCTAAATTATACCTAAATTTATTAACATTTATTTTATAACATATTTATTTATTTTATAGCAATTTATTTGTTTATATTTATTTATTTTTATAACATATTTATTTGTTTATCATATATTTTAAAATAATTAAACAATTTTCTTTTTTTTTTTATTTTATGTAGTTGGATGTGAAGAGACAAGGAGATAGAATACGGCACAGAATGTAAATATAACTTTATTATCTCTCGTTTTCGACACTATGTCAACCATGTTATTATATACATCAATTAAAACATATTCTTTGAATTAATATTAATTTTCACCAGGACAAGAATTGTTTTTTCAAAGGCGTTTTTCACATACGCCTAAAAGGTTATGACACACTAAAACACATGCGACATGATGAATATTAAAAATATACATCGTATATATATATATATATGTATGTATATATATTCCACATTTGGCAATATTAACAACAGTAACAGTTAAAAAAGCTCTGAGAAATAAAAACAACGAAGCACTAACATTACATCACACAACAACACAATTAATTTCATATTTCTGAAAATATAATGGACATCCATTTTTTTATTTTTAAAAATAAAAGTGCACAGAAAAGTTATCTTTTTTTTTAATATTATTATTATTTTTCCTTTGCTAACACAGAAAAAAGTGGAAAGAGTTTTACAAACAATTACGTGTGGAAAAGTTTAGCATAAAATAGATCGTTAAATATAATATCACCGGAATATAGCAGTATAGAGAATAGATTTGAATGTGAAAGTTCAAAAAGGTAAAAAATACTCGCAACTAAAACAGTGCTAATTCAATTGTTTGTTACAACTAATTTTTTTTTAGAATGCATTAACATTAAAAAGTGAGCGCGCCGTGGAAATATTTTTTTATTAAAAATATGGTTCAAATTAGAAATTAAACTATTCGATAACTACAAACTTTAATCAATATTTTAAAATCTATCCACATATATGATTTAACACCGGTATATATAGATTTTTTTTTTTTTTTCTTTACATATTCCTTCACATTTTCGGGAACATTTCTGTACAATTTATACAAGAATTAAGTATTTCCAGAAATTAACAATCAAAACAAATATTAAATATTTAAAAAAAAAAAAAATCGAAATATAAAAAGTAACATTCAATAATTAGAAGAAGAAGATGTTAGACTTTTAATAAAAGAGAAAACATTCTAATAATAATAATAATAATAATATAAACATTTATTAATAAAAGCAACAAAAATAAGCCAATTTTTAGTAGCATATTTTTAAAAAAAAAATATAATTTATATAGAATTAGTCACGTTTAATAAAAAGAAACAAAAATAAAAAGCTATACAAACAAGAATTTGATTTTTTCATTATTCATTTTTGATTTCCACATATAAATTTACAACTAACCGACAATATACAATAGAAGCTGTACAACAGTACAGTTTCGGGTATCTCGCGTGAATATATTAGTTCGAAAACGAATGAAACAGCAATATACAAAGACGATCACAACAGTCAATCACATTAAACTTGACATTAACATCAAAGTACGTGCTTCATCAATTTTTTTTTATTTATTTATTTATTACATTTTTTTACAAGACATTATTTTGTATCTATGATTGTGCAGGCAAAAATGTACATACAACAAGAGGAACGAAGACAATAAACGTTCGGAAAATGTACATATTCAAGTTAATCTTTTGTTGTTGAAAAAAAATGGTGAATTTATATTTACAATGATTTATGAAGGTACGTCCTTTTTAGATAAATGACAAAATAAAAGATAAAACATAAAATTTTTTGCAATTGTTTTACATCCAAGCGGAGCACCAAGATTTGATATGAGTTAAGATAGTCAACAATGGTTACCATCCAGTATAGAATGTTAGCGAGCAATTAACAACTTTCAGAATATTTTTAAAATATAAAATATAAACTGTTCTTCAATGTAATTCTTATTCTTACTTAATTCTTATTTACATTATTAATTTCATTGAAAAAAAAATGTAATAGATTCTGGTGATTTTTTAAATATCGTCAGCATGGAACCAAAACAAATTTAATTTTTATAATACAAAAGAACATTGATTTATTCTTTGTATTTAAAGTGAAGAATTTAAAATAAACAATAACTACATAGCCCATTTTCGATTTAAAACCAAATATATATACTTCATTTTCGTTGCTTAAATAATTTTTGTCCTGTTAATGTCATTTTCTTGGATTTTATTTTTATATACACCGGAAACTCTCGTCTAAATAAATTTCATTTATGACAACGAGATAAATTTTAATTCATATTTTATACAATAAACTTGCCATAGACAATTTCAAAGCATTTACGTAAAAATTGGCTAACGTATTTTCTTATTCAATAAATTAATTAAATTTACAACCTTATTTCTCAATTTAGCACCGTCATAAGAGAGAAAGGTGTTCTGAGAACAATATACATTTTAGATAATATTTAAAATTCAACAATATCACACGGCGAAAATGGACATTATATCACCGCTTAAATTTTTCTCACCAATATTTCGCATTAAAATAGCGATCTTCTATTCAAAACTCTAATTTGAACAATTGATTAATTTCTTTTCGACTATGTTTATAAATAATTTGTCCATCTATGTATGCTTTAAAGAGGAATCTTTAAGTTGGTGATCTTATATTATAATATTATTTAATTCTATTTCTTAATACATTCTTTTAAAATACTATTTATTTATCATATAAAGAAAAATGGAAATTATCATTTATTTAGAGAAATTTATAAGAAAAACAATACAAAAATATAACCCCGTTGGTTCAACGTTTATATGTGTACAACGTCGTGGTAAGACTCATTCACAGTTAAGTATGTGAATAAAAATAGAATCTGAGCTTACTTATGTTTATTACAAGTGTAAGGATGATATTAATACGAATCCTTTCAGTATGAAATATTTTTTTTCGTAAAAAGATTTTATATTCAATTCAGGTTTACACACTTTTGCGCATGCATTGAATGCTAATAAAACATTTTTTTCTAATTTTTTCATATAAAGAGTAATAACCCTTTTTATTTATATAATGTGCATTTTTTTTTTTTTTTTCATAGAGAATCCTTTTAATTTTTAGACATATATTCCATAAAAATGATATTAGAAAAAATTGTTTAAGTCAGTTAATTTTCTTTATTTTCATCCACATTGTTAATACTAAATAGATATCAGTTTATTAAAAAAATTAATAGTTTAATAGTTAGTTAAAAATATTAAGATATGACAGTTAAACTTTAAATGGAAATTATAACCAACCTGGCAATTATGATCTGCTAATTTTTAAAGTCGCTTTTAATTCGAAATTGTGACATCATTTAAATTTTTTTTTATTTGCTTTAATATTTCTGAAAGAAATACATTATAAGTCGTTGATATTATTTCTGATTTATATTTATATATTTCATACTGAATGCTTTACTCTTAATGCTACATCTATTTTATTTTAGTTAGAAGAATAGCATTATTTTAAAACTCTAAATATATTTTCCGTTTCCATTATCATTTAATTTCTATGAATCTTTATGAAATATTTTGTACATATATAATTCTTTTATCTTAAATTATGTCAAAAGAATAAAAATATTTTTGAAATATGATTATTCGCAAGGAAAAAATATCCATCCCATTTTTCTACATTGATAAAGAGAGCTGAGATAAAATTAAATGGATTGAATTATTTCCGTTTCATTCAATTAAATTTACATAAATGATAAAAGAACATCTTAAAAAATGCATATAAAGTTACACATGATAATACTTTTCAGATTAAATTTCTATATGATAATAAAGTCTTTTACAAGATTCATTTGATAACAATAAGTTATGTTTTATACTCATAAATTTAAAAACATTACAGCAATCACAAATTTAAAAACTAATTTTAAATTTTGTGCAAACCAATAAAAATTTCATTTAAACCGAGAAGAAAAAACATTAATCTTTTGATGACAACTAAAAATTCTTAAAACAACATAAAATGCCTTTAAAATGGTACTTAATATTCAATATTAATTATAACTGAAAGTCTTTGAACTAGTTTTTAAAAGCTTGTGATTGTCAAACAAATGTTGAAATATCATGGAAAATTCCTTTTCTACAACAAATCAATATGATTTTGGCACATATTTAAATTAATATATACATATATGCAACCAAAGTAAAAAAGATTGAAACATAACAATTTATGATTTGTAAAAAAATAATTTCAGACAGAGGTTTAGCTGCTCATCTTTGACAATTATAACAAAAACTATATATAAATGTAAACAGTGAAAAAGCATCCATATTGCACTAACTTAAATCTCAGAGAAATTCAAAATTCATTTTTTTAAAATTCATTTCCTGTATCCATAACAACTATACCTTTTTTTTTTAAATTAAATATTGCACTAGTTAATTTTGCTATATTGATAAAGTCATTACAACATTTTATGTTTTGATAAAATACAAGTTTTCTTTTAAAAAATAATTTCTTGTTTAAAGAATTCTAATATTTATTATCTTGAATTTATGAAATTTTTTTTTAATTCGTTACGATATTTTTAAAATGTTACATTTATACAGCTGCCTTTAATAAAATAATGCCTTTCGTAAAATATGCCATAAAATATAACTGCATTAAAGATGATTTATAACAAAAACTTAGCAATTAATTAACTGCAATATTTTTAATCCTAATTTTTTATAGATCCATAGCAATATGTAAGAAATAATGGACCATAAATTATAAAATTAGCTACCAATTCTTATACACAAGAAGATAAAAATTTAGCTTCACAAAATATTGACAAAAATATAACTGCTTTGTTAAAATGCGTTTAGAAGTGTATGGTTAGCTGGCCGTCGTATTGACAATAAGACAGAAACACATTTTTCCATTGCCAATAAATACGATAACACTCACTATTAAAAATTCACTATTGTACAAAATCATTCGAAAGACAAACTCCTTCTTTACAAAATTAAAAAGGAGAAAAAATGAACAATAATCATTTCCAACATCACATTAATCGTCGATACATATATATATATAGATATTTAGAGATTGAGAGAAATTTACTAGATCACAAAATGTTACTCAACTACTACGAAACGAAAAATGGAAGAAAAGAAAAAATTCCTACAAAGTATCGAAGAAGATAATGGTGATGGAACAAACAGCAAGTGTGTTTTCGAATATCACAAAAAACAGACCTCTTCCGACGTCCTTGGTGGATAAGAAAGAGAGACAAAAATAAAGCAGTTGAGCCTTTGTTTTTTTTTTCAAACGACGACAGTCCTCGTCATCATCTGCTGGTGCTGCTGCCTAAATCTTTCCTCTCGGCCAGTCCACACTAATCATCTGAGGGCAGTGGTGGTGACCACCGGTGTGGCGAGAGGTCCAGTGAGGAGACTAGTGGTGACAGAAGGCGGAATGTCCAACAGCAAGAGCCCGCCTTGCTGTTGTTGCTGCTGCTGCTGCTGTAGCGATGACACAGTGGATGAAGCCGACGATGAAGATGCAGAAGAGGATGTCGCTGACGCTTGCTGCTGCTGCCGTTTGGACCGCTGCTTCAGGTGCACCTTGGCGTGTCGCTTCTTTCGTCGCTGCGCGCGAATTTGCGACCGCAAGTTTCGCAGGTGAAGGGCTTCTCTCCCGTGTGGGTCCGTATGTGAGTGGTGAGGTGGTCCGAGCGGCTGAAGGACCTCATGCAGATGCGACACTGGAAGGGCTTCTGGCCCGTGTGGATTCGGATGTGGCGGGTGAGTTCGTCACTTCGAGAAAACCTGCGGTCGCAGCTGTCGATGGGGCAAGCGTAGGGGCGCTCGTGCAGGGGCGTCTTGGAGGGACGGTTGGGGTACTTGCGAGGTTTGACAGGCAGAAGTTTGAGGGGGACGTTGCCGCACTGATACGCCTGACTAAGGATCTCGTGCCCCTGTAAAGATAAAAGGATTTTAGTTAAAAAGTGTCCTTACGTAAACATCACAAAGACATTGAAATCATTAACACCTTAATGCTTACACATTTACACTTAAGTGCCAATCTCCATGCTTTATTGCCATTTTATTTATTATATTTTGGCATTTCATTAAAGTTAGTTTATGTCAGAATTATGAAAAAAGATTCAATCCCAGAATAAAAACTTATAAGATACTTTAATCATAATGAGTGTTAATAATCCAAAATTGTGGGTAAAAGTGTTTTTAAAAGTTAATCTAAAAATGATTTCTATTTCACAGTATTTATTCCCCAATTGCCTTTTAAAAGTATAAATTATATTGTAGAGATCGAATTCGAACATTGCACTTGCCTTTTGCTATTGTAGCATTTCATTAAACTAATTTAATTAAATATAGTATATTAAATGAATGTTGAAATGTAAAATTTTTCCGATTGTTTAACTTACCTTACTGGTGCTTTGATTGTACTCCGCTAGGGAAGCCGAAGCTTGAGGGTCCGTCATCATAAGAGTGGTACTTGTGGCACAAGACGCCTCGTCAGCCATTGGCTCCATCTTTGGTACCAGCACGGACGCTGGCTGGACTAACTGCAGTCCACTACCGGCTGAAGCGGCCGCGAAATCTGTGGCCGATGCCGTCGTCCACTGATACTTGGCCATCTGCTGCTGCTGAGATGAGACGGACGGCGATGACCTGTGGTACACGACGTCTTCTGGCGAGACTCCCATCAGGTCGGTCGCTCCTGCCGTCGAGTACGACGGCGACTGCTTCAGGGTGAAAGACACGGGATCGAATTGCTGCTGAGACACCGCAACAGCAAACTGCTCCAGAAGTTCGTGTTGGTGGGGAGATGGACTGGACAGGTATGACTGTTGTTCTTGGTGACTTTCCTCGTAGGGTGACTGGTGCGGCGGCTGATGCTGCTGTTCTTGTTGATGATGGTGCTGGTGATGATGGGGTGGTGTGACGGATGAAGGTGGTGGGGTGGCCGTGGGGGTGGATGGGTTGATGATGCTGATGAGGGGCGTGAGGAGGCTCTTTTCTGAAGAGGAAGGACTGTGCAGCCAGTCCGTGGGGGACAGGCCCGACGCCGACGAAGAGCAGGCGGAGGTGACTGGGGTGGTGGCTGTCGTGAAGCTGCCACGGTAGCTGATCCTTCCCACTGGCGAGTTGCTGTGGCTACCGGGGAACATAGTTCCCACACATTCGGTGCGCTCATTGAGAGGGTCGGTGGCTTCAGCTGCAAAGAAACAGTGATTGATGGTCAGAAATCGATTCATTACTGTAAGAGTTTTACAGTTGGTGGAAAAACAAAGAAATTTCAAATTATTAAAAAGCCTAAAATACCTTTACAAAAAGTTTTGAAAATTGGAAAGGCATAAAAAACACTAAGAGATGCTTTTTTGTAGCAAATGTCAAATAAAAGTAGGCTTAAAAGTATTCAAGACACAATCCATATTTAAAAACGATATATTTTTTTGGCATATGTAAAATAATCTTATTTATAGAAATATATATTAAATTTCAACAAGCTATGAACTAAATATATAAATTTAATACATAACTTGAAAGATAAAAATTTCGGAGAAGGCTAACATATACTTATCATTTTGAAAGGTAATGCTTCTAAGAATAGTTCATGCAAATATGATATTTCCTTTTGAAAGGCAGATAATTCGGACGAAATGAGTTTCGCTATTTTTACGGAATGTTTATTTATTTATTTTCCTTGGAAGATTCAAAAATTGTCCTGTGTCGAGAAATAATACATGCTCTATAAATAAGCTCCATTTTGAGTAGGCCTTTTTGATTAATTTTAAAAAATCCACTATTGATTAACAATGGTGAAATATATCCATAAAATATATTAATATATATATAAGTAATAATGGACCATTATTATAAATATACTTTAAATTATTACTTATATGTATTTTATATAAGTAATAATTTTAAAGTATATTTATAATAATGGATATATTAAAATATATCCATTATTATAAATATACTTTAAATTGAAATATATCTCGACTAACTTTTGGAAAAAAAGTGAATAATAGTTTTGCTTTTAAAAAGCCCTTTAATTGATTGCTAATGACAAATTTATAAATTGTGAATAAATTGAGTAGAAATTGAAAATGATACAGAAGAAAAAAATACAGTTTTATGAGACACGATTTAAATCAAAATTGTAAAATGTTTCAATAAGTAAACGATAGTAAATTTATCAGATATTAATTTTTCTAGTGTAAAGATTGGGATTCAATGTAAAAGAATTGAAATTATGCCTTGCCCTACATTGAATTACTAATAGTTATTTAAAAACAATTATCAAAAAAACAACAAAGAAATATAATAACAATATATAATATATGCATGTAAATAATATAAATGTTATATATATATATATATATATATTACATACATACACACACTATGGTGGACACTACATTAAAGATATTTAGTCAGTGACATTTCTTAAATGTTTCAATATATTGAAAAAATCAAAGATACATATGTTAAAGGTATCAGCTTTTATAATAAATTAAAGCATTAATTTATTATAAAAGTTATTATATTACTTTTATTACAAGTGCAAATGAAATAAAAGTAATTAATTTCAAAAAGTTTATGTAGTTCCTTAAATCTACAAGATTTTAATTAAAAAAACAAAGTAAAAAATAAATTTATATAATTCAAAAGATGTTAGTAAATGAATCTGAAATAGAGTAAATCAGTAATTAGCATTTATTTTAATTTAACAATTTAAAGGTCATGAATTAAAAATTAAATAGGAATATTCATAAAAGCTTCATAATTACTGATTCATAATGATCAGCTGAATTAAAAGTAAAAGCGATAATAAATAAATTTATTTTTCAATACCTATGTATTTCATTAAAAAGTTAAATGAAATAAAAGGTAGTCGTTAATTTAATGACCATTTAATAACACATATCTACTATTATTTTTAATCAGATTATAGTGGTAACATGAAAAATTAAAAATCAGAAGGACATTATAATAGATTTTTTTTTTGTATGTTATGAATTTAAGTTATTTAAAAAAAAATTATTTTGCGCCAATTCTTTTAAGTAATTAGATGATTCGAACCAATTAGTACTCCACCATTTAAATAATTATTCTTAAATGAAAAGTAATTATTTTTATATAATATATTAGCTGATATTATAATGATATTTATACATATTATATATAAGATAATATTTATTTATATCATATATGCATTGATATTTATTGGTAATTGCAATAGATTTATATTTTTTCACTAATAATATAATATATTCACTGTTAACTCTTTTTTACACTGAAAATAAGTTATTCAAAACCACGTAAATGCACATATAAAAAAATGGCGGTGCTTAAACATTTAGAAAACTATAAAATAAAACGAAAATCAGAACATTGAAAAAGTTTTATACGAAAAATCAACTGAAAGCATTTCATTCGAATTTCTTGTATATCAAAAATTAACATCAAAAATCGATAGCTATGCCATTCATTAATTTTTCCAACCATTCATTGCTTTTCAAATAGATTAACTCTTGTTGACACCCACATCCATCCGACATTGTATCCGACCAAGAGGTCATTGATCTTTATTTAAAAACACTACACTTGCGATCCAATACAAGCCATACACAAATCATGATAATCATCATCAGCTAATTAAAAACATCAAATTCCTGAATTAACAACAATCTCATGGAGACATTTCCCAACATCAAAACGGAATAAAACAAAACTTATCTCTCACCTGGATTCTCAGATGGGTCGTACTGCCATACATATTTCTTGTTCAATACTCCATTCTATGGACATGAGACCGCTGTCGAATTGATCAAGATGGTAAAGGGCACTGGTTAAATCAGTGCTTAACACACATCAACATCAACATCAAATAAACGATACACAGCAAGTGAAATGATTGCGGTGGAAGAAATTCCATGGGAAATTCGATTATCGCCCAGAGTAGGGGTAGGTCTTAAGAAGTTCCGTGGCATCTCGATGCGTTCCATCAAGGGTTCATAGGTATGAGGTACAAATAAATGACAATAATTAAAAAAAGAAGAGTAGATCCAGAAGAGTTCAAAACTGTTGATCTTCGGTGAGAGTCATTTAGAAGGGGTGTACTGGGAACGCCTTCGCGCGTGGTGCCTTCGTTCGTCAGCTGGGTGGGCTGTAGCCCCTGGTAGCCATGAAGAGTTAACTCCCACGCGCCAGTAGACGCGTAGGAGTTCTGGAGAAGGATGGAGATAGGATCGCCGGGGATGCTCTGGGGCGCTAGTGTAGTTCTAATCCTAACAGGTGGTTGAGCAAAGGTGAGATTTTTTTTTTCTCTTCCTTTGAATCATAAAGGAATTATCAAACTTTTATTAATATTCAAATGCTCAAAAAATCGGAAATAAAAATGGAATGAAATAATTTTCCAATTTCATTAAATATTTGAAATTAGTGTAGTTTTTCATTCTGACAGGTGGTTGAGCAAAAAAAGTGAGATTTTCTTATTCCTTTGAATGATAAAGGAATTATAACAGTTTTATTAATATTCAAATGCTAAAAAAAAAAATTGAAAAGGAGAATTGATTGAAAATTTTTTTTTTAATTTCATTAAATATTTAAAATTTAGAAATTAATATTTAAAATGTTATTTTTATCTGTAAAAATAACGAAAGACACAAATAAGTTTTTGTGACTTTTAAAAAAAATGCAAGTGAATTCCATATTTTGTGAAAAAAAGCACCGCTAATGACTTCAATAAGATAACTTGTTTTTATTTTTTGGAAAAAAAAATCCTTCTAATATGTTTTTTTTTTTTATTTATTCCACCATAGTATTAATTTTAAAGATATTAAATATATCGTGAAAAAGTATTTATCTTTAAAATATCTTTTAATTATCATTATCATTATAATTTTATTATTATGTATATTTATTTAATTATTATTTAATATTAATTATCGTTATAATTATGATTATCAGTATCATTTTAATTATCCTCTACTATCATTCAATATAACTATCTTTTAAATATAATATTAAAAATGTCTAAGAAAAATCCACAAAAACGAAAAAGAATACAGAAATAAAATCCTTCCAAAAGTTTTCCCAAAGAGAAACAAAAATATTCTTAATTTTCAGAACCTACCAATCAAATCGAAACTTTAAAAAAAAATTTACTTGAAATAAAAATTTGAAGTCGTTATTTATCGAAATGAAGCCATACTTTTCAGAAATTGTAAAAGGATGAAATGTATAATGAAATATTATAGTTTAAACTATGATAGTCAAAAATTTCCCAAAAATACTTTTTTAAAAAACGCAGTACAATATTGTTTAAAAAAGGAATTGGAAAATATACTTAACAGATATTATTCATGCAAAATTGAAAGAACAAGTATTACTTCCTTATACGTAGAACTACATTACAATTTAAAATTTTTTAAAAATTTAAAAAATATTCAATCATGAATATCAATCACAGCAATAATGCTAATAATAATTAACTACAATAGAAAGACAGTACATTTACACACTTTAAAATACATCAATTATGCTTGTGCACAAAGCAAGTACTAAAATATAAAAAATAATCAAAAATTGACGTTTTTCAAGATAAAAATATTTTTTTTTTTAAAAATAACGTTTTATTAAATATAATGCTTGATTTAAAATTGCGCAATGTTTGTACTTAAAAGAAAGAAAAAATAGTATTAACACAATAATAATAATCGTAATTATCTAACTCATTTTGGAAAAGAAAAATATTATTCCAATATTCTAAACAATAAAATAAAAACATTTAGGAAAGAACGCTAATTACACGATGATTACAAATTTAAGCAGAAAAATTATTCTTAAAATGTTTCATTTGTTGTTACGTTAAATGTTTCTTCTTTGATGGATAATTTTATATTTTTAAATTACAATAAATACCCTATTACAATTTATATAAATGTTAATTTGAAAAGAAATTGATTATTTCGCAATTTTGTTAACAAGTAAAATTACATACGTTTTGAAATATTTTTTGAAGAATTTTTTTTACATTTCGAAAATTTTTTAAAAGTTTTATTAAAATACAGAATTAAAATTTTACATTTCTTAAAAAAAATTGTAAAGAAAATGTCAACTTTGTATATTTTGTATAAAAGAACTTTTAATCTTATTATAATCTTAACATAAATTGCATTTACAATCAAGTTAAATGATATTGTAAAATTAAATAAATGTATTTTAAATCTTATGCATATACTTAGATTTGGATCATGTTTGTCATAAAACTTTAGAAAATAAATTTAAACATTAAAATGTTGTTTTTAAATTTTAAATTATCTTTATTAATGGTTTTAAAACTTAAATAAAAAACTTCTATAATTTTTAAAGCAAGAATTTTATAAAATTTCCTTATGTCTAATTTTACTTACTTAATTTATTAAGCATTACAGATTTAAAAAAAAATAAACTTTTACTTTTATAAATTCACATTGAAATTAGCATTTAAAATTGTATTATAAAATTAAACATTTTTGATGTCATATTTACATAAAGTGCGCTTTATAATATACGTTACAAAAGCATTCGAAAAATCAAATATTTAATCATACAGAATTATATTAATTTACTATACTTTCGACGAAGAAATAGGCTTTAATATATTCCTATGGAGAAATTAGATAAATAAGAGAGTATCGTATTTCTGCTATACATTTTATGAAAAATTAGGATAATATGCACGTTTAATACATGTAATTCAAGATGCTTTAATTTTCTATGCCATTTTTGAAATATAATAGCATTCAATAATATATCAGAAAATTTTCTTCCCAAATATTTTAGCTAAGCAGCAATTATTATTTAAAAGACATTAAAATTATTCCCAAAAAAATAACGTTATTAAAGTAATAAAATACGAGAAAAGTGCATTATCTTCAATTTCTTAAAGGATAAGATAGTAATAATAAAAACTGAAATTTGATTCTAAATAACTTTTTTTGCTTGTCTCGTCTCGTATACCTTTTCTTTAATATAGCAAAATAAGTTATTTTTCTTTCTCAATTAAGTTAAGTTATAAGTTTAAAAAATAAGTCTATCGTCTTTCTCAAAATAAGTTATTTTTCTTTCTCAATTAAAATAAGTTATCTTTCTTTCTCAATTAAAATAAGTTATTTTCTTTCTCAATTGAAATAAGTTATTTTCTTTCTCAATTAAAATAAGTTATTTTCTTTCTCAATTAAAAAATAAGTTATTTTTCAAAAATAAGTTATTTTTCTTTTTCAATTAAAATAAGTTATTTTTCTTTCTCAGATACAAAAAGTTACTTTTCTTTCTCAATTAAAATAAGTTATTTTTTCTTTCTCAATTAAAATAAGTTATTTTTCTTCCTTTTGAAACAAAATAAAATGAAATCTGAGAAAATACCAAACATAATTAAAAATTTAATCCATTGATGCTAGTTTTCTTAAAATTTGCAATATATTTATTTCATTAACTTTTTTCTTTTTACATTTCCTACATATTTACTATTATTTTAATAACTTTGCTTTAAATTTTATTAAGAAAGATACTTGTTTGTGAAATTCTTGCATTTTTTATACAGTAAAATACAAACATTTTCAATAGTCTACGTAATAAACACATGAAATTTATAATTAAATAAAAATAAGGTACGATGTAATGGTGTACCTTATAACTTCAACAAAAATTACAAAATCTTTTAGAATTAAATTATCTTAGCTTTATTTTAAAAATTCCTTTTATTGATGCTTAAAAACGTACCTAACACTTAAAAACGCATTATTTATTTTAGCATCAATAAATATTAACCTAAGATAATAAGTATAATATTTATTATCTCATGTTAAGTTATAACTTTTTTGTTACATTATATTTTGTTAAACTATAACTTTAACTATAGCTAAAATATACTTTTTGTTGCTTATATTTTGTTAATTATTATATTTTATCTTTTAACTTTAATATTACATCTTTTGTTAGGTTAAAATTTATTACTATAATAAATATTAACCTAACATATGGATCAATAAAATATGAGAATAAAAGATAATTAAATATTATTATTATATCTTTAGGTTAATATTTATTGACCTCATCTTTTAGATTAACCTAAAGGATGAGATCAATAAACATTAACCTAAAATATAATATTTATTGGTGTTTCACACTAAACTGCGATGAAAGAAAAAATTTTATTCTAATGTACTAAGCAGTTACGAATGTACAAACGAAATAAATTTTCAAAAGCATCTAGTTAGATTTTAGACAGCTATTTTTGGTAAGGCAATTATTGACAATTAAACAACAAAAAATTCTGCCTTCAAAACTCATCCGTTCCTTAATTTTTAAAAATAACATCTTTTTAAACTTACCGTTGTATCTATTCATATAATAATGTTGGGTTAATATTTATTATTATAATAAATCTTAACCTAACAAAAGAACGAGATCAATAAATATTAACCCAAAGATATAATATTTATTGAGGTTTCACACTAAACTGCGACAAAGAAAAATTTTATTCTACTATATTACGTATAATAATTAATAGCGGAGAATGCACAAAAGACACATAATTTTCAAAAACATCAGGTTAGATTTTAGGCAGCTATTTTTGACAATTAAGCACCAAGAAAAATTCTGCCTTCAAAACTCATCCTTCCTTAATCTTTAAAAATAACGTCTTTTTAAACTTAACATTGTATCTATTCATATAATAATGTTGAGTTAATATTTATTATTATAATAAATATTTAACCTAACAAAAGACGAGATCAATAAATATTAACCCTAAAGATATAATATTTATTGAGGGGTTTCACACTAAACTGCGACAAAAGAAAAATTTTATTCTACTATATTACGTATAATAATTAATAGCGGCGAATGCACAAAAGACACATAATTTTCAAAAATATCTGGTTAGATTTTAGACAGCTATTTTTGACAATTAAGCACCAAGAAAATTCTGCCTTCAAAACTCATCCCTTTCTTAATCTTTAAAAATAACGTCTTTTTAAACTTAACAGTGTATCTATTCATATAATAATGTTGAGTTAATATTTATTATTATAATAAATATTAACCTAACAAAGACAAGATCAATAAATATTAACCTAAAAGATATAATATTTATTGATGTTTCACAGTAAACTGCTACAAAAGAAAAATTTTATTCTACTGTACTAAACAGTTAAGAGCGAAGAAGACGTACAAAAGAAACAGAATTTTCAACAACAACTCGTTAGAGTTTAGACATCTTTGACAATTAAGCATCAGAAAATTCTGCCTTCAAAATTCATCCGTCCCTTAATTATTTAACACACACTTTAATTTTACACTAATTACACACTAATTTTAACACACACACTTTTTGACAGCTATCTTTGACAATTAAGCATCAAGAAGACTCTGCCTTAAAAACTTATCCGTTCCTAAATTTTTTAAAAAATAACGTCTTTTTAAACTTAAACTTACCATTGTATCTATTCATATAATGACCTCCCCTATTTCTTCTGTAGTAATGCATATCCTGCGGAGCTGCCGGTACTCGGGCAGGGGCCACCATGGCCCATGTCCGTAACCCGCTAATTTGGCGGATGGACGGGACTCTGACAGGGGGCAGCGCCTGCAACAACTGTCCACTTGGGCCATAGGCATGTTTGACCTCCTGTTGTAGTGTCCTCAACGGGTACCCAAAGGGTAAGTCGGCGCACCGGAGCAGGGACCCCGGTGCTGGTCCAGTGTTGGCAGGTTTCTGACAAGTAAATAAGCGCTACCTAAGTAGATGAATCTCAGATGCAAAGGTTCAATCGTGGTTCCGTAGAGTCCATGAAAGTTTGGTACAATGGAAACACTACTTATACTACCAAAACCAGAAGTATTTTGCTTCAATGATGTTTTATTATTCCCATCAAGTTTGGATATAAAAAAGAAATAATGCGATTTATTTCCCGCTTGTCTAAATGCTTCAAAGTTTACTGAAAGTGGTCTTTTTCAAGGAATATGTTCTTCCTTTAATGCGAATTCTTTTTCACCAATGATTTTCTTGGAAAAAGTACTAAAAATCATACAGCTATTCTTCTTGTAGTTTAATAACAATTTATCTTCGTACATCAATCACTTGAAGTTTAATCACTTTTAATAAAGTTGATTCGTAGTTTCACAAATAGATTAATTAAACAGTTGTAATTTATTTTTACAGCACTATACTTCAACTTTTAAAAGTCGATGAAATATTAAAAAGTCTGTAGATTAAAATATTAAAAAAATTTAAAAATGCCCGCAAGAACAAATACACACAAAGCTGTGTAGCTTTTGATGCGATTTTTTTTAAAGATGCAGATTATGTCTAGATCCTTAGAGCACACATTAAAAAGAAGTAAGATAAAAAATTATTGATTCACTAAAAAAAAAAAAAAAAATCTTATGTCAGACAAAATATATATATATTTTTGTGAATGAAAAGCACGAAAAATATCACAATATATTCACAACACTACGTCTTCACCGTTAATATGGACCACATCCTTTTTCACAAAGTCGGAGTCAAATGAAAAGACGGGATTACGTAACACAAGAACCAAATTGCGAAAGATTCCCACTGATCCAACAGTCAATAAAGCACAAGTGGTAGACCTTGAGGAAAGAGCATGAGCAAATCCATCAATCGCACTTCGCCCGCACAAGCGCTGATGCTGCTGCTACTACGAGTACGATGCGAGCTTCTTCCGGTCCACCAACCGGCGAGGATTGCAGAGGGGCACCCGATCCAAATTGGCATGAGGTCCGCTGAGACTGCGAGGCGCAGACAACAACAGGTTTTCCACCATCCCGAGACACCATCCAGGTCTCGCTCGGAAAGCACGTGTGACAGACAACAGGTATCTTGGGAGGCAAGTCAAGTCAATGGGAAACTCGTCTTCTTCTTTGGGGCATAAACCTGAACCTCAAAACTCGCCCACGATTGGTCAAAAAAATCGCGTAGGCCACACCTCCTTTCAAACTTTTAATGTCTTCCCTTTTTGTTGTTGCCTCTCGCTAAAGCAGCATCTTCTTTACGGTTGGCTCGTCAAATAAGGAACAGGTTAACACAACAAGAAGGTTAGATCCTCAGCAAACAAACACCATCGTAGGATGATCTCCCTATCCGTAATCGTAATGATAATGATAATAATAATAAACAATTTCCTTTCTGTGACGTCTCCTTATCAGTTTTATCTGTGAGTCGTAGCGGGTGGTTTTAAGAGGAAAAGGGTTGTTTCCCCGCCTTATCATTCCAGCATCTGACTAGGAAGGCTTTATAAATAAACCGCAGAGATAAAGAAGAAAAAAAAAGAGACGCAGGAAATATTTCGCAGAGAGGACCGCGCTGTCTGAGACGGTGGATTGAGGTTTTTTACCTTTCCCAACTGGCGTGCGGTTTTTGACTCGGGCACTCTGTGGTAGCGGTAGATTATAACGTGCAGTTATAACCAGTGTAATTCTTTACACTGGTTATTAAATATAATAGTAATGTTTTAAAAGAATTTATTTATTTCATGTTTCATATCGCGTCATTATTTTTAATTTGTTTTTTATTTTATACCTAAAATCTATCGAGAACCTAAACCTATTTTATACCTCTACTATCGAGAAAATTACATTCACAAAAAAAAAAAAAAAAATTTTCAATATTAATTTTTATTAATCAAACGTTTAATATTGGAAAAAGATTATTATTTGAAAAGGTTATTTACCTTATTTAACTAAAGGTTTTCGACCATTTTAATTTAGACTAATAAACATTTATTACAATAATTTTGTACTGAAAGAAAATATTAAAAATTTTTTTTTTGAAATCTAAAATTTTCTAAGCAATTCTTTCTATCAATTTTTAGTAATATGTAAGCTTTTTTTAATGAAATAAATATGAAAATTTAATTATTATTATACGGTTTTATTATTATTTATCGAGTTTTTTTATTTTAATATAATTATCTATTAATTTTTAATATGTACGCTTTTTTGATAAAAATAAATATGAAAATTTACTTTTTTATAATTAAATTATTATTATACAGTTTATTATTATTTATTTTTTTATTTTATTATAATTATCTATCAGCTTTTTATATCATATGTAAGCTTTTTCTGATGAAATAAATATGAAAATTTAATCATTTTTATAATTAAAATATTAATATACAGTTTATTATTATTTATTAAATTTTATTATAATTATTTATATAAATTTCATTTGTTATTATTATTATAAATAGTTATTTATCATAAAGTTTTTTTATTAGAATCATTAGTTTTTTATTAGTCATCATTCATGTAAATTAAAAATATGATTAAAACAGAGCATTTATTATTATGTTATTTTTATAAATTCTTAAAAATAATAATAAACAAAAATTACGATTTAATAATATTTTTTTATTGATGTCGCTTAATAATACGTATAAATAAAGAAAATTCATGCTATTTCATTATCAAAGGACTATCATACACAAAAGCTATTAATTAAATGAATTATTATTATTTTATCTTATCACAAAAAATTAAATTAAAAATGCAATGCGAAAAACAGCAGCGAAACTTACCATTCACGCTAATATTTCACCATTCCGATTTTCGTTTTTTAATATAATTTCAATCATTTCCATTCGCAGATCTAGTCTAGATCTCAACACAAAACTCAACAGCAATAAGGGAAACTTCAATCAAATCCGAGACAGGAGAATGAATGATAGATCCGTGAACTGCTTTCTCTCACTGACACTCTGACCTTACTCATTCATTTTCAGAGAAAAAAATTAAAAAAAGAACGCATTTAACACTGTGACACATCACGTGTTCTACCCTACATGCACTCCACACTACGAAATGATAATAAAAAAACATATACTTTATTATTTACTTGAAAATCTTTTTAATCCAGAAACTAGATTTGTTGCATACTATCCTCGTTCAGAAAGTAAACACAGAGGAACAGGTGTTTCTATACTATCGTTTGAGATTTCTTTTATCTTTTTTCAGGCATTTTCCTTTCTTCTGTAATTTTTTGTATTAGAAAGATTTAGACATTTTCGGGGTACCTGCAGAAAAGAAAAAGTATGAGCTGACATTTTCCAGTTTTGATGTTTTCATCTAAGCCACGAGTTCTTTGTGCCCAAAGGTCAACCGTCGGTGCTTGTTCAACTGCACCAAGGTAAATGTCAAGTTTGTTTTTCGCTCACTGATGACGGTGGGGAGAGGACAAATATACAAAATAAGCACAGATAACTGGGTGATGTTTGTTTTCGAGCGGCCTTTTAAACTACTTCGGAATATCGGCTTCGACAAGGTAATTCTTAAAAAAATATTGCGTTATCAAATGATGAAAAATTCAAGTAAGTAATTAAGATTCGTATTTGTGATTCACAAATAAATAATAAAAAAAATTATAATTTAATTAAAATATACTTTTTAATTCAATTTTCTTTTATTCTGAAATTTAGTAAAAATATAAAAAAAAAGGTATTAATAATTGTATTGTAAAATGTATTAATATTGTCAGAAGTATTAATTTTTAATTATTTTACGAATGTCCTTTGTATAACAATAAACGAGAATTAATGATAATGCATACGATTTCTAAAAGTTTTCCATTATTAAGGTTTTACGAATATTGTTTACGAATACGTAGCAGTGATACATAAAGTAATAAATACAGCATCATCATCAGTGGAGTAACAACCCCATGGAGGGCCATAAGGCCGTCTGAATTCTGCCATCTGTCACAATTCTGACGGCCTTGGTATAACAGGCTTCAGGTTCGAATCCCAGAGGTGGCATGGATGTTTGTTAGTAATTCGGAATCCAAATTAAACTGCAGGTCCCAATCTAATTAGCCCTCGTGTATACAAAATGACTGTAGAGAGGCAAACCAAACCCATCTTCTCTTCTTCAATGGTGCGACGGCCCCATGATGGCCAAGGCCGTCTACCTACTGGTTGGCAGATTTCGAGAGAGGAGATGTTTTCATTTTCAGGGTAGGGTAGTCAGCACTACGCCCAACGCTCTACATATTAGACCGGGTCCTACGTTTTAAAGTGGATTCCGAACACTACAAACATCCATGACACCAATTTTAATGTTAATAATTATAATTATAATACGTAATTTTATTATTGTAAATAATTATATACGTAAAAAGCCCGATTTGCTGGCTTAAATTGAGGGTAAAATGATTTAGTTATACTTATTTTAATAAAAAGACAATGTTAAAAGAAATTTATAATTTTTTTATAACATATAACTATATTAGGAAGTAATGCACAGTTAATAATTTAATTTACTAAACCACAACGGTGTATTTATATAATTATATTTCTAAGCTTATGATTTGAATATAAATAAATTCATTATGCCATTTTATTTAAATATATTTATATGAAAAATAAATTAAATTTGGAAAAAGAGAATAATAATATATTTTAAACTAAATATTTGAGCAATTTTTTTCTTTACTATATTACAGATTAGTTCATGTTTTCGGTAGGAAACAATCTTTGATTTTTATAACTTTACTTATTGTTCATAACTTTACATATTTTTTAGAAAAATCTCCTTACTATAAATTTATTTATACATTCGATATTTTATACTTATAACCTGATTCATTATTAACAATAGGAAACGTAAATAAATACTACTTACGAGTAAATCATTTATTTTTGATAGACATTACATCAGCAACTTTACACAGTGAAAAATTGCTTAAATACTCTGCTATGTGAGCAAAAACGAAATAAAAAATAAAAAATATCGTTAGACAGGGAGGGAAAAAAAAAATGATTAATTCCAACCATCCATCACAGAATCATTCTACAAGCCATGCTCATTCCCACCCTCCTCCGAGCAGAGACAATGAACAATTCCGTCTCTCCAAAACATACTGTCTTAATTACATACCCCGAACTGCTCACGAAACGGAACTTAACAAGGCAGAGGGAAAGGAGATGGGAAAAGAAAACGATGTCATTTAGCGAAGAAAAATTATCAGGACAAAGAATAAAAAAAAAAAAAAAAAAAAAGAAAAGAATAATAAAAATAGAATGCAACAAGCTGTTGCTAATCTAAGACAGCGCAGTGTGGTTATGGAGCTCTCTCGCTCTCTGTTTTTGACGGAAATTACTTAAACAACTTCCATTTTCCTTCGTTCAGCGCGCGCGGGAAAACGTCTTTTTCATTTATTAAGATGACGTCATTTCTACCGTTACGTCACGCGCGTGACGTCATCTCTCGTTGAATCGCTCACAGATGATATGTGAGGGCCTGTTTAAAACAAGTTTTAATTAAAAAATAAGTTTATAGAGTATATTTTAAATTTTCGAATAAAAAAAAAAAAAAAGAAAGATGCCAGTTTGGTTTGTTAGAGTAATAATTAAGAAAAAAAAAAAAGTTTATTTCTACGTCAGAGATGAAGTTAAAAAAAATTTTTTTTTATATATAAAAAGTATTGGTATTGATTACTGAAAGTGCGAATTTTAAAAATTAAATAATTATTAAGATTATTGTTTATGATATCAGATGAAAATTATTAAAATTATCAATGTAGATTAAAGAAAATTCTTTTAATATTTATAGTTAAAAGTTAGAAAATTCATAGAAAAATTTTAGTATAGTTATAGTAATTTTTAATTATTAACTCGTTTATTTTATTAATTATACGAGTATTTGACTCGATCATTATTAATTAGTATTAATTATTACTCGAATTTATAATTCGTTTAATTAAAAAGAAATATAAAGTTATTTTTTGAAAATTGTAATTTTAGCAATTAAATTACAATTTATTTTTATTATATATAAAAATAGATATTAATGAATAATACGATAATGTCAAATATTATTAAATAAAAAAAAGAAGCTCAGTAAATATAATTAAGATTAATTAGATTAAATATAATTAAGATATAATGGGTTAGAAATGTAAAAAAATAAAACTATGTTCATAAAAATATTAATAAAAAGAAAAGAAAAATAATTATATGTAGAGAAGAATTAAGAAGAGGTTAAATATTTCTAACAATGCACTTTAAATTTAAACTGATTACAAAATTAAAAAAATAAATTGTTTTAAAACTTATAAAAGGATAATAAATTATAACTAAAAAGTTGAAGAAAGAATATAAATTTGTGGACGAATAGAATTTAGAATTTATAAAATGCAGAATAAAAATTAAGTTATCCAAAATTGTTTTAATCTAGCTTGCAAGAGAGTTTATTAACATTTTATTAAAAAACTTAATGGAAGATAAAAATGCACTTATAGAAATGAAAGGGAAAAAAAATTTTTTTCCTTTTATTTTTATTTTCCTTACATATAGGATTAAACTGATATTATATTTAAATATTTCATCTCAGTTTACAAGTTGTATTATTGATTTTGTAAAGCTGCTTTTTGAATGTTTTAAAACGTTATCTTTTTTCTTATTCTTTAAAATGTATCAAATAAGAGCTGATATTTATTAATTAAATTGATATTTTTATATTCATATATATTTTACTGATGGAAATGCAATATATTTTAAAAAGGTAAAAAAAGAAATAAGCTAGAGAAAATAGAGCATGCTTCGTAAAATAATTCAATACTTTATATCAACAAAATATTTCTGTTAATTGAAATTTTAATAATAATAATAGACCTATTTTTAATAAAATATTCATAGTAAATAATTGATAGTAATTTATTAACTATTTGTAATTAATCTTAGTTCTAACAGTAAGGAAAACCCAATCGAGAAAAATAATTTAATACTAATTCCAATGCATTTCTTTATTATTTTATTATTATTATTATTATTATTTATAATGCTTAGTGATTTTTATAATTTTAACTTTTCCTTTCCCACTAATAATGTTCTCTACTCTCTTAGCTTTTTTTTTCTTCATAATTAATCCTTTTATCGATATTGATTATTTTTTATACATTATTTTTTCTTACTTAAAAATAAACTATTCAAAATATCATAATCAAAACAAAATGAAGTACATTAATTTCAAACTAACCACAATAAATATAATTAATTCCAAATTCCAAATAATTTCAAATTACTTTAACTAAAATTAGTTACTCTAACAAATAATAAATAATATAACAAATAATTTCAATTTATTCTATTCTTCCCTACAATAATAATATAACATTTGCCTATTACCGATAAGCGATTATTAATTTGCCTATTAATAATAAAAAAAATAATACATTTTATTGGCGGCGATTGATTTAAAGAAAATTTATTTTCAAAACTGTCATTATATATAACTATTATTATTTATTTATTATAACTATTATTATTATTTTATTTCACAACTATTCTTTATTTTTATAATTATAATTTAAATAAAGGCATTTATTTAACTTTTAATTCTTTTTAAATCAAAGGCCATGAGACAGCCGCTACGTTACAGCATTTAGCAGTGGAGGTTAACAGCTGTGTAAAAAAAATGATGTTATCTATACGATATTTTAAAAGAAATTGGAAAATCGAAAATTTTCTATTAATTACTCATATCCTATTTTTTTACCTTTAATTTTCTAATTGATTGAGTAATTCAGTTTTATCTATTTTGTTACAGTTATCCCTTCTAGTATTGTGGCCCTACGTTTTGAGAACCATTATTTTAACTATTAATAGCTATATAAAATAGCACTGCTAAAATAAAATATTTAAATTTTCTCGCAAAAAAAAAAAATATTCGATTTTGATTTTTTGGTAAATTTGCAAAAAACGATTTCGCAAAAAAAAAAAAAATAAATAAATAAATAAATAAAAAAGGAACATCTAATACAGGAAGAAGAAGAAGGATAAAAAAAAAAATAACACATTGTCTAAAAAAAAGTCATACACACCAGAATCCCAGAGCATTCGGTACGATTCGAGTAGGGCATCACAGCTCCGAAGGGTCTGGCACGATTCCGAGTCAAGCATGTCTAAAATAACAACCGAAGGGCCAATTTTATGCACACGTTTTACACAAACAGTTTTTACATAGAGAAATTGCATTGGGTTAAGAGCAGTGGCGGTTAGGTTTTGAAGAACATACAATTTTTTATCTTCTTCCAAGCGGTTATTGCAAATAGTATCAGATGGTAGAATATTTAGTAATACATAACATGATGAAACTAAATAAAGTAGTACAAATGATTGTTTAAGAAATTATTATTAAATTAGTAAATAATATCTTTATAAAAATATAGTTCTTAATATAAAACTGGCAAATTAATTTTTTTATGAAATGCTACACGAATGTTTTTACTTCCTTTACAAAGAATATAGATAACATCAATTTTTTTTTTTAATTTTAAAAAAGAAAAATAAATAAAGAATTGGAATAAAATCAACATGAAATACAAAAAAAAATTCCAAACTGTTATACTTTTATTATTCTGAGCTGTAATTCCAAACATTAAAAAAAAAAAAAAAAAAATCATATTTTTAATCGTTATATTTGTTGTTCTTATAAATCAAATGAGGAAAAAAAGTAATATTAAATTAATAAATAATATCTTTATGAAAATGTAGTTCTTAATAAAAGCTGGTAAATGAATTTTTTTATGAAATGTTACCTTTCTTCGCAAAAAATCTAGACAACCTTAAATTTTTTTAATTTTAAAAACTAGAAAAAAAAGATTAAGAATTGGAATAAAATCAACATGAAATACAATAAAATCAATTCCAAACTGTCATAATTTATTTATTCTGCGCTATGTAATCCCCAACAATAAAAAAAAATCATTTTTTTAACCGTTATATTTGTTGTTCATTCAAATGAAGAACAAAAAGTGCAACGAATTAAAATCAGTCATTGGAAACCTTCTTTTAATATGCTCAATACCATTTGGCATATCTGTGATAAGTAGCATAAATAGACACTCAATAAATTGATTTAATGCTCGACCTAGCAGAACCTGACTATCATTTGTTCTTCATCAACCGCCCACTCTTTGCTACCGAATGCCACAAGAAATAATAATAATAATAATAATAAAAAAGAATACAAGTTACATTCCCTAATGTTTCGCACAAATGCTTGTGTCATCGGTTTGACATGAGAGAGATTGAAAAAAAAAAAAAGAAAAAAATTCGAACGCACGAAATAAAAATATGCATATACTTAAAGAAATCACCACGCCTCTTTCCCCCTCCTCCTCCACCTCCACAGTTACAGTTTTAGTAACCGCAGAAAAAAAAAAAAAAAAGAAAATAATAATAATAAAAAGAAAGAATAAAATATCGTTTGCGTTTCCTATAAAAAGGAAAAGAAAATAATAATAAATAAAAGAAAAGAATAAAATATCGTTTGCATTTGTTACGAAAAGGAAACAGAAAATAATAAATAAAAGAAATAATAAAATATCGTTTGCGGTTTGTTACAAAAAAAGGAAAAAAGAAAAATAATAATTTGCTGAAATAAACAATTCTAAAAATGAAAAAAATCAGCTCGATTGTTACCACGTGGCAACTGTGTTTTGGTCTGCATTGTGGGAGAAATAAAAAAATAAATAAATAAAAGCAATAAAAGAACCATTACGATATAAACGTCCACCCCTTCCCAAACAAAATGGTTGCGACCCTACAGCTGGAAAAAAAGAACAAGATATGTGAAGTGGCGAAGGAAAGGAATGAATAAGAGAGAAAAAAACGCGCGAAAAAAAATATGCCACACACACCAGGAAAAAAAAAAAAAGGTAGTAAAAAAAAAAAAAACTAAAACAAATAACCAAAATAAGAATGAAAAAAAAAAAAAAAAGGCATATACACACAGGCTCGTGTCTCGTAGCAATTGAAATGAATTGCATAAACGGCCGTTGACTTGCTGGAAAACACTTGCTGTTTCAGGCAGTTAATAGCAAAGGGGCAAAAGATGCTGCAAGGAATTAACAGTGAGGAGGACTTGGTACTAGTATTCAAGAACAGAATAGAACAATTTATTTTTCTTCCTAATATTGAAATTTATGGATGTTTGGGAGCTGTCGCGTGTAAAGAGACTTTTTATTGCTTCTAATTTCCCGATTTAGTGAGAGTTGGGCAACCCTAATTTGCTTTCCTTTTATTTATTTTTTTATCACGTTTTAATATCTGCCAGTTGTTATGGACGTTTTCTTTCCTTTTTTGTTTCGTATTCCCGTGTTGTTGAATGAATTATCTAGTGATTAAGGATTAAATGAGGATGCAAAGATGGTAGTCATCATTGCTGATAGGGCACTGTTTAATTTAATGGAGTGTTTATTTATTTATTTTATGGATTGAAATAGACAGTTTCCTCAAGTTTCTAAGTAAAGTTTGAAAAAAAAAAAGTTATCCACTAATGTGCCGTGAGTAAATATTTAAGTAAACATATTAAAATAAATAAAGTGTACATTTTATTTTATAAAATGAAAAGTTCGAATGAGTTTATCGCAATACACAAACGGGAATTGTTAATTTTTATTTAAAAATATTTTGCTTGTAAAACCAATAATGAATAATGTTTGCGCATATTTATCCTCCAGGCATAGTAAAAAAAAAAGATTTTAAATGATATGCCCTTATTAGTGTATATCAAGGATATCGCACACTAATATAGTGATAAAGGGGCCTGGTGGCCGATTGATTAGCGCTCTGGCGTTCGGTTCCCTCTGGGCTTCAGTCCCGACAGTGACATGGATATTTTAATGGTTCGGAAACGACTTTAAGTCATAAATCTCGGTCTAATATGACTGTAGAGCGTTGGGCATAAGACTGACAATCCTATCCTGTAAAAACAAACCATCTCCTGTTTTGATCATATCCTGACTGACAAACCTTCTCCTGTAGGCAGACAGCATGAGGCTGTTGTGATATATATATATATATTCAGAGAGCGGTTTGGTTTGTCGCTCTGCGGTCATTTTATGTACACTTTAGGCTAATTAGACTGGGACCTACAGTTTTCTTATGCCCACTCTAGGCTAATTTGACCGCGACCTATAGTTTAAAGAGGATTCCGCACCACTCACAAATATCCATGGCACCGCCAAGATTCGAACATGAAGCCTGTGGTACCAAAGGCCAAAGCGTTAGCCAATTGGCCATCAGGCCGCATTGGCCCTATTGCGAGTGTAGTGAAGAAAGTATTACATGGTTACCACTTTGGTAATGCAAATTACACTACAAACCTATATTATTAGTAGCGAATGACTTCAAAATGAAATACTTGTCACTAAATAAAAAATAGATACCGATTAATACCAAACTGAACAGATTTTCTTTCCAGTTAACTCGAAAAAATTTCTTTAAACCTCTATGAAACTAATTTCTGTGCCAAAACAGCTCATTTTCAGCCCTGCATGAGCCAAATTGGTAATGGTCCCATTACATAACCCCAGCCCGCAATTAGAGCCTCCATTCGAAATCAATCGGAAACGGCAAGTCGGAAAATGGCATGCGATGCGTGAAGAGGCGCGGGTCACGCCAATCACGCGCTCCATTTTTTCCTTTTTCAAAGCCGGATATCACCTTTCCGACAAGAGGGCATGGGCACCGGCCATTATTTTCGGCCACGCGACCCCAGGGGTTGCCTCGTCTGCCTGCCTGGGAGACAATGGCGGAAAGAAGGGAGATGGGACAGTTAAAGACTCTCACCCATGACTGGGCTTCCGATAAATTGAACCAGCTTTAAAGACGTGGGAATTGGGAGAGCCCATGGATCACGGAACGAGGGAAGGCAGGAATTCCATCTAGTTGAAAATCATTACGACTCTTTTTAGGGTTTCACAATTGGTGACATTAGATATAAAATGACATTTAAGATTTTAATGTATCGTTTAAGTTTGAATGAAGCAAATGAAAAATTTCGCAAGATCGGTATTCCATGGTTGAAAATAATTACCACTCTTTAGGGTTTGAAAATTGCTAACATAAAATATAACACATTTTTTATTTGAAAAGGAAACTTTAAGATTTTAATGTATCATTTAAGTTGGAATTATAGTAAGTAAACAAAAAAGTTTGGGAAAAAAATTTAAAAGAAATAAATAATGATATTGTATACTATTAACTGCTTTGTTAAAAATAAGAAATATATATATATATATGTGTATATAACTAAAATCTTTTAGGTTTTCCAATTGCTAACATAAAATCCAAGACATTTTATTTGAAAGGGTATTTATGATTTTAATGTTAATCGTTTAAGACTGAATTAAGTAAATGAAAAGCATGGGAAAAAAAATTTAGAAGAAGTAAGTAAAAATCTTGTATACCATTGACTGTTTTGTTATACATAAGAATATACATTTATACTACTGTGCCCCAAAAGTAAGACCACTTATTTTTTTTCAAAACTTCCGCAAACAAAATTGTTCTTTGCTCAATTAATTTAGACATTTAAAAATCGGCGGAATCCGTTTTAGCGTCTCACAAAGCCAAGCGTAACTCAAACACTAATGAATATTTTAACGTCAAATTTCACACGGATGTCAAGGACAGTACCAGCAACCTAAACAAGAAAAAAAAATTGAAATTCCATAAGCCCCGGCAATTTTAAATTGAAAATGGGTCTTACTTTTGGACACAGAAGTATAACTAAAATCTTCATTAAGTCAATAAAATCCTCATTAACAATTTACCAATATTAATTAATAATTCAAATTAACAATAATTAATTTATCAATTACCTAATTTAGCAATTTACCAATCTAATGTAATTTACAATTCAAAATTACCCCTTTCAAATATATGATCATATGATGAATTGTGCTAAAAAACTGGATAATTAAATGAAGTTGTGTTAATAAATATGATATTTCAGATATTCACAAGTTAAAGCAAATGTGAATTAACAATTTACCACTATTAGTTATTAATTTAAACAATTAACAATCATTAATTTACCAATTACCTAATTTAGCAATGTGTACCAATCTAATGCAATTTACAATCCAAAATTATCTCTTTTAAATATACAATCATATGGTGGATAGTACTAAAAAAACTGGATAAATCAATAAAATTGTATTGATAAATATGATATTGAGATAGTCATAAATTAAAGTTAATGTGAATAGATGTATTTTGTGTTTGATTTTATGTTGGAAGAATTTCACAAATTTTATCAAGCATATATTTTAGTTTAATAAAAATATTCCTCTGAAAAAATGAAATAATTTATATTATATTTATTCGTTTATCAATCATTTGAATGATATTTGCTTTATTAATTTTTAATTTAGTAAATTTTAACTTAATTTAACTTCATAATATGAAATTTTAAAGATTCCTTATATGCGACTAGTATACGATGTAATGAGGTACAAAATATGTGACCATTTACAAAGCACAAGAAGAATAAAGAGAATTATAATTTTTAAAAAATAACTTCAAATTGTACTAATTTTCAGGGGCCCGATGGCTTGAAAATTAACAACTAGACTGAAATTTCAGACTGACTAGAATTAATGACAAGGTTCTGGCGCTCTTGTGCCGCAGGTTTCGAATTCGAGTCCTGGCGGTGCCATGAATGTTTGTAGTGGCTCGGAATCCACTTTAAACCTTTAAATTTTCCCGGTATAATATATGACTGTAGAGAGTTGGGCGTAGAGGCTGAAAGCCTACCCTAGTAAAAAACGATATCATCTCCTGTCTCGAAATCTGCCAGTAGGCAGACGGCCTTGGCCCACTATGGGCTGCAGTACCAGGACATTTGTTAATTGTATTAATTTTTTCACTTTTTCTATCTATACTTTGTGTACAGGTCTATGATTTCAGTATGTTACTATTAATTAATACACAATTAATTAAAAAAATAATAAATAATAATGAAATGAATATAATGAAATGAAAATATTAATAATAATACTTTAAAAATAATTTCATCAAATCATACTTTAAGAACTGATATTTATTTCTATAAAAATATGCTAAATTATGCAGTACGGATATTTATTATTAAATTGTCAGATAACATACCACCACAATACGAATATATGGAAGTAATATTTTCACAAATCTTTTTTGCAGTTTGCAATTAAATTATATATATTTAAATGACTAAAAAGAAAATTTTCTGATCTACATTTTGAAACGAAATTACGAATTTTGAAAAACTACAAAATATTTCGCTCACTATATGTATACATATATTTTCCTATTTTAATCGATAAAAATTTAAAAATTTTTTTAATAACAAATATAATAATAAAAATCACGAAATGTTTTAAAACAGCTGAATGTCATACTGACTCAATTACCTTGTAGAAATATTTGTCCTATTTGACACGACATGGGAAAAAAAAAAAGTGTCAAAAGACAAATGTAGGGGAAAAAAAGAATCCCCATGTCAGTAGTGGTGGTGGAAGTTTTGGGAGCAAATCTCCATCGTTTTCGGTACATTTCCGCACGAGTATTTATTTTTGGCTTCCGAAAAGGTAAGCAGAGAGCAGTCTGCAGTTTCACTTACAGCACAGTGTTATATTTAATTATACTCAGAAAAAGCGCATGTTATGACTCCAAAAACAGTAGCCCGCTACAGCGGAGGGCGATGACATAGGAGTGAAATGTAATTTGATACGCCTACGACATGAAGGTCGTAACATAGAAACGACTTTGTTGTGTTCTAACACATTATTTAATTTATAGTTAGTGAATATTTCTAATAATTTGTATAATAAGCTAATTTTATTGAAATTGTTATTAAGAAACAAAAGTTTTAGATTTAATTTAAATTATACTAATTCAAAATTAAATTTTATGAAAAAAATTATATCCTAGTTTTAGATAACTGAGTTTCTACAATAGCTTTGAAGAAAAAAAAAAAATTAAAGTAATAATTAATTTAATAATTTAAATAATACTTAATTTATAATTTAAAATTAAAATTTTAAACTAAAAATTTATCATTTAAATTATTGAATTAATTATTAAAATTTAATAATAATTAATTATAATTTTTAAATTAAAATTTTAAATTATAAATTAAATAATTTCAATTAATTAAATTAAAATCTAGTTAAAAATATTAAATAAATAAATAATGGTATACATTTTTAACAACAGAAATTTTATTCATCAAATAAAATCCAAAAAATTTAATGTAATTTTGCAGCAACGTTAAATAATTTCTTTATTAGAATGTTTTTTTTATTTATTTATTTGTAATATTGAATCAACATGTTTATGGAATTGAGATTTTTAAGAAAATAAACAATTATAAAAAAAAAAAAATACAAACACAAAATTGAATAAATATCCCACAAAATGTTTTTGAATGATGATTAGCTTAATGAGTTTTTATTATTTAATTTTTAGTAAATACACCATTTTTTGTTCTATTCCTACTGGTACAACATTTGTTGCTCCTGATGTGTAACATAATGCCTCTAACCTAAATTCCTTCTCCTACATTTTTTTTAAACCCTTGTCAAAAAAAGTCAAACAAACTTTTCCACTCAAGTCTTTGGGAAAGAATTTCGAGAGCGAATTAATTCGTATAGCAATTCACTAGAATACTTTTCCCATACGTTCGTCTATTCAAACATTGGTAGTTATTTATTTATTTTTTTTTTATAGATTCTGCAATTCTAAAATTCGAACACAGTTACAGTTATGGCGAAATACAGTTATCAGTGATATGAAGTCACAATAAGTATCCCTGTTATTACATTTTGAAGATGAAGCAGACTAAATAAAAATAAATAAAATTTTGTATATAAAATAATATTTCAAAAAATTCATATTATTTCTTAAAAAAGTCTTCTTGTAATTATTTTATTATTCTTCACTCTTAAACAATTTGCCCCCCCGGTATATTTTTTCGAAATGATTTTAATTCTGTCAATATTTTAATTTAACTTGAATACAAACGTGAAAATAGAAAAAAATCTTTGTCTATATAGATATATATTCTATTCTATTATTCTCTGTCTCTCTCTCTCTCTCTCTATATATATTATAGATATAGATAGATATTCTATTATTCATGTTTGTTTTCGAGTCAAATTAAAATTAAGATTTAGATTTCTTCAAAATATTATTAAAATTATTTTATTTTTAAAAAATGTAATTTGAATTAAGCTATATATATATATATAGATATATATTTTATTATTCACATTTGATTTCGAGTAATATTAAAATTTTGACAAAATTAAATAATTTCGAAAAAAATATACCAAGGGTTCTCAAATTTATATATATATATATATATATATATACATAATGTATTATTGTTTTTAGTAAGTTTATAATTTATATTTTTGTGCAATACACAAAAATTCTTTCTATTTAAAAACAACCATTTATTTTGTCAATATTATATATATATATATTAATCTGCTAAACTATATGTTTTTCTATTAAGTTTTATATAAAATTATTTGATAAATAACTGTAATCAAATCTGCATATTTCTTAAATTTCTATCTTCTATTATAAATTATAACACATATTCTACTTAAAATAATCATATTCGTAACGTGACTTAAATTTAAATATTCAAATAAATGATTCATTCCTGCATTAATTTATATATCTATCTATCTATATATATATATAGAGATAGATAGATATATAAATTAATTCAATTTTCAAAAAAATCACTTTATTTTATCAAACGTAAAAAGTTAAATTCTTTCATTTCCGTTGATATCAAACAATTTTATATAAAAAAAGTTATAAACTAACTGAAAGAGCTGCCTCTATTTTACTATTAACATGATCACGTTAACTTAAACTATCAATTCAGTCACCTCCATTGTGATCTGACTGCAGAGAAGAAATTCCGATTACGAAATCAGATGAACGCATGCGCAGAAATATTTCATTCATTCTGAATCGGCGAGAAAAAAAAAAAAAGATGAAAATCTTTAAACCTGACTCCCTTCATTTAATCGCTAAGATCTACCTCTTCATCTTTAAATCAATCTTAATTGAATAATAATCATTTAATCGATACATATTAATCTATACTTTGTTTATGATAATAAATACATTATATTTTATTGAAAATTTATTGAAATCTATCATAATAAGAGTTATAGTGTATGGTGAATGATTCAGAGAATGAATGATTCAGTTAATTAATGATTAATTTTATGAGGTTTGAATAATTTAAAGATAACAAGTACTATCTTCCCTATTGGTTTAGTTAGAGGTGTCTGACTCTATGCTAAAGTCAATCAGGGAAGCAGAAAAACCGATAAATTCTTTTTTTAAATTTGAAATGTTCTTAATGTACCCCTTTTTCGAGTTATTTTTTAGTTATGATGTATTTGCAATAAGTTTATTGCAGAATATAAGTTTCAAAAATCGAATCGAATTAAGTTATTCAAATTAATGTGACTGTTCTTCTGTTGCTAGGAGCAAATGTTTATGAAATTGTGAACTAAATCAAAAGCAAATGACACGAATATTAAAGTAAAATATTATCATAAGTAACGAAAAGTAATATTAGTTGTTAAAAAGTCATTAAAAATCTAAAATGAATTTAAGTTTGTAATAAATAGAAAATATTTATCATCCAAATTTCAAATAAAGACCGTTACTTGGCGTTCAATCTGTCTGTTACTAGGAGCAAAATTTTAAGAAATTGTGAACTTAAATCAAAAAGCTAACGACTGAATATTAAAGTAAATATCATCATAAAGAAACGAAGAGTAATAATAGTTAAAATTCAATAAAATCTAAATTGAATTTAATAAATGAATTTGTAATAAATAGAAAATGCTATTATTCAATTTTCAAATAAAGACTGTTACTTGGCGTTGAATCTGTGTATTGCGCAATAAAACAGGTCAAGGTCATTGTTAAGTCGCCAACAATTTATATTTTAAATGAGTTAAAATTATTTTTTATAAATGTTAAATGTTAACATGAATAAAATAAACAATGAATAAAACATTCATATTAACAATATTACAAAATTGTTGAATATTGAAATAGAAATACTTGTTCAAATAGGAAGTATTACAGTTACATGAAATTTAATAATTTAGAAAAGAACTGCATTAAATGTTAATATATAGTACAAACATTTTTATTAAATAATTTAGTGTAAAAATAACAAAAATTTGTTTTTAAAGTAAAGTGTGTTAATTTAATCTTAAAATAAATTACTAAAGTAGAAACAAAAACCCAAATTAATAGCAGCATAAAATAATAATTTTTTTGTTTTTATCAATATAAAAAATACTATTAATAATAATTTAAATTATTTCTTAAAAGTGAGGCATATATCATTTACTAATGTAATATTGTAGAATTTCAAATTCAAAATAGCTGTTATCCTTTAATTTTATAAAAATAAGAATATAATTTTTTTAATTCAATCTTAATTTAACATTCAATTAATAATAAGATTATGTTGATATCTAATACATATTGATAATATTAGATATCAATAATAATCTTATTACTATACTTAGATTACTAATATACTTAGTTCATCAATATATATATAATGCATTATTGTTTTTAGTAGATTTATAATTTATATTTTTGTAAAATACATTGTTGATAATCTAAGATATGATGTATATTATATATACATTATTAATATTGATATAAGTATATTTAAAACAAACATATTTGTCATTTAAATATAGAAGTATACTATTCTTGACTTTAACCATATATAAATAATTTATTTTGTTAATTTGAAAACATATGAAACAGAGAAAGTCAAACAACAGATTATTAAAACAATGTACATCATTAATTAGATAAAAAAAGTTAGATAAAATATAATTAGTAATGATAAAATAAAATTCATGATCAAATAAATACTTCTTCCATCTGTTCCAATGTCTAAATGAATTTAAAATCGAAATTAAAAAAACAAATTGCCAAATTTATTTAATTCCTTCAAAAAAAATAAAAATGTATTCTAATTTATTGAAATGTAAAAATTAAAAAAAAAAAAATGAAATTCCTATATTTAAAAGTTTCAAATTAATTTGAAGTATTTATAATCAAAAATCATTGATAATTAAGATTCATGTTCAAAGGAGAAAGAAGACAAAAGTGAGAATCAAGGTGTATAGGTTAAAGGTAAATCTTCGAAATGTCAAAAATCAAATGATGTAGTAACAACAGTAATCGAAGACAAAATGAAACAAAAATCAACTCTAATTTCTAAATAAAATAAATTATTTTAATCTTATATAACTATTAAAACTAATTAAATATTAAAACAGAATAAAAATGTTGTGAAAGTTAAGATAATTACACATACTAACTAAAATAGAGTTCAAATCAAAAACTCAATATGATTAAGTGACTACATATCGAGTTAAATCAACACAAATTTTGAAATTAAAATATCAAAATCAAAAACTAAAAAAAAAAAAAATATTTTATAACAATAGGTTAAAGGGTAAACTCAATCATTACATATACTAATTAAAATAAAGTTAAAAGTCAAAAATTCAATTTATTAATGTAAATTATATGTGACTACATATCGAAAATCATCAACATAAATTTAAAATTAAAATATCAAAATCAAATTTTAAAAAAAATTATAACAATAGGTTAAATGCTAAATTGAAATATCAAAAATTTAAATAAAAGAAGAAAACGAAAATATGAAAAAATTAAAAAAAAATATTTTAAATAGAAGGGATCGAAAAAAAATGTTCCAATTTCAAACGATTTATCCGATCAAAATTCAAAAATTAAAAAAAAAAAATTATAACAGTAGGTTAAAGGAGAAACTCAAATATCAAAAATTTAAATAAATAAGGAAGAAAATGAAAAAATAAAAATGAATATTTTTAAATAGAAAGGATCGAAAAAAAAAAAAAATGTTCCAAGTACCAAACGATTTATCCGATAAAGTTCGATTAATGGCGGCATAAGTTAGTCACCACGATCGATACGTTCGAGGCAGACGATTCGTGGCAGGAGCCAAAAAAAAAAAAAAAAAAAAAAAAAAAGTGAAAACTACGGCCATTCAGAAAAATCCCTTGAAATGTCAAACAGTCATTGGTGGTTGACCTTATCCCTAACCGTTAACAGAAACAGGTGAAGTTAAAGTTCACACAAAAATCAATACGAAAAATGGGAATTTATCTCTTCTTACCTGTGATGGGTACTGGATCCGAGATGGTGGTATCCGTACAGAAAAAGGTACTGACATCGGCACTGGTGGATACTGGAGTATTGAGGGTGTCGTCTTCCATGCCTTCTCCCTCCTCGTCTTCTTTTTTGATGCGAGTAGACGGGTTCACCAGTCGAATGTCAACAGTGGGGTAGGAGGGCTTGAGTGGGGTGGGTCCAAGATTTCCATCTCGCTCCCCAGCAGTTTGAAGGTGTCGAAGCTGAGGCTGAAGGTGCTGGGACCCGTGTCCAGGGGTCCCGGTAAGCACACCAGTCAGAGTGTCCATAATCATGCTGGACCCCTGGGTGGTGGTAGAGTCTGTGGTGGTGGTCACTGAATTCCACTGAGATTCGGACACCTCTGGTTCTTCTGATTGTTTTATTTATTTATGTTTTTTTTTTCCTCGTGGGTGATGATCAGCAGACGATAATAATAATAATAAACGAACGACAACAAACGATCACGGTCGAGTGATGATAGCACACGAGGACAACACACTGTTGTAGTGGAGAAGACGAAGCATGCCGCTTATTTCGCTAACCGTCTAGTCCAGCGCGCAACGTCAAATGCGCGTAAACCCATTCAACCTGTACTCTTTATACGCCGCCTTTACTGAATGAAGGCCGCTTCCGTGAGGACTTCCATATATGGCGAGCCGGAACCTGGTCTTGGGCCAATCGGAGGGCGAGTTGGACTTGACGTCGATGTGACGTCAGAGATGCTGCGATTCATTCAATCTTAGGGAGGGTTTTTATTTGTTTTCGAGATTGTGAATTTTTGGGCTTATTTCATTATTATCGTTTTTCTTTTCTTTTTTTATCGTTTTTTTTTTCTTCTTTTTTGGAAAGATTCGTTTTCAATAGCAAGTGTGTATTATTTTCCAAAATGGGAACACGTTTTGGGTGGTTTGTTTATGTTCAGGCCCAAAAGATGATGATATTTTCTTCTTCTTCTGAATGAACAACCTGTTCGTTCCCAAACATTGAAAAAAAAAAAAAGAAAACAGTCAGCAGGTCAAGGTTGGTTGATTTGAAAAAATAGACAACAGTTTCTGTTTCTAAACACTTGCGGTTTCTTTTACTTTACAAATTATTGTGATTACGATCTGTCAACTTTTTCACAACTGCTGTATTTTAATTTTGGTTTACAGTTTCGATAATCTCACATATCTTCATCAATTTTTTTACAATATATTTTTTCTTCTTTAAAAATAAAATTGGTAATTTATAAAAGCTGTATATAGCACCAGATATTGTAAGCACCATAAAATGAACACATTTCTTCTTTCTCTTTTTTTTTTTTCCAAACAATATGATCAGATATTTATCAACAATTTTCAGGTATTATCTTTGATACGTTTTTTTCCTTACAAAAATCAAGAATTTTTCAAATATTATCTTAATACGTTTTTTTTTCCTTCAACAATAATTCATAATTATTTAACTATCTTGAGTTAATATATAATGTCTTTATCTAGCACATCAATATTATGAACACTTTAGTGATTTTTTTTTTTCCAGCAGAAAAAACAACATTCAGGTAAATATATAAATGCATTAAGGAGTAAATTCTTATAATTTTTTTTTTTTCTTCTTCTAGTTCATTCAAAATGCATTATAAACTCTTTGTACACACAAATTCAATAAGATGAGCATCAGTAAACATGTGATTCTTTAAAACATTGGCAGTGACATCTTGATTTATCAACAACAGCACAACTTAAAAAAGTTTCAATTCACATTTAAAACAACAGAGTTCAATTTCTGACTTTTCAAAACATATATAAATGCATATAAACTTCAATTAAAAAAAATGCATCGCACAATGCACAAAGTGTTTGTTTTTATTTTGGCTGCATTTAAGCTCAGATACAGTCCAAAGCACAGGACGTATTGTTTACATTAGAAAAATCGATCGCTTATGCAACTCTTAACAACTGAATGCGTGCAAAAAAAAAATATGCATTGGCGCACCGAAAAAATGCATTCAATTAAACACATTGTTTACAAACATAATTGCATCGTTTCATGTTAATATGCATATTAAAAAAGTGTGCATTATGCATTAAAACAACAACAACAACAGTACCTGTGAGATGCTGGATGCATGTTAAAAACTCCCGGCGTGCATGTTAAATCTCTGCATCTTCCTACATCCTTTTTGCAGCTGAAAACGAATGGCGAGCAGCATTTAAAAACAGAACAGCTGCAGCTGTCTTACACGCACAGATTTTTCCATCCATATAACACCAGCATCCACTCCGCTTTGCCAAGGGCCTTCGCTTGCAGCTCCAAGGTCTCCGACAGGCTCATGCATAATTCCGAATCTCATTAGCGCTGCTTCGGATTTTCATGACCATATTTGGTCAACGAATGGAACCGAACGCTCCCGAAGTGCTCTGACGTCACATCAGCCGACATCGGAGACGAGACGAGAGGGATAATGGCGGCGTGTCAAGAAGAGGTGCCAAATCGGTTGGGTACTGCGCAGTTCTCTGAGGAGCGAAGCAGAGGTCGCTCTTTTTCGCTTTTATTTACTTTTTGATTTTTGCTCTTCGAATTTGTTTATTTACTTTTTATTTTTTGGTTAATGCGGTCTTTTATTTATTTTATTTTTTATCGGCACTTTTATTTAGTTCGTTTTGCATTGTGTTGATGAGAGGAGAGGGAATGTTGTGTATTTTTATGTAACTCTGCCGCCATGCGGTTGCAGTAGATGTAATGGTGCTTTCTATATTTACTTTTCGATCCCGGGCGTGTTTGGAAGGAAGATTTTTTGGGAGACACCTGTACCGTGCGCAAAAAAAAAAAAAAAAACAAACTTTGGGAGCATAGAGAACTTTTGAGAACGATTTCTTTCTTGCTAGAACATTCGCGAGTTCGTTTGTTCTAAAAACATTCGTTTATTCTAAAAAATAACCTAAAATTTAACTTTGTATCATTTTGGCAAAACGACTTCACTTTTACGTATTTATTTTTTGCAAGTATATATATTTGGAAAAAAAGTCTTTCCTATTGCAAAAAGATAAATTGCAAGGGGGATATAAGGATAACTTATTTAATAAGTTATTTTTTTTTAAGTTGTTTTATGATTAGAAATAAGTAAATTTTAAACTATTATTTTTTTATATTATTTTAATAAACTTAAAAAAAACTACATGAAAATATTATTTTCTTTTATTGCAATCGGTGATCGGTTTCAGTAAATATAATAAATATATAAATAAAATCATGAATAAGTAAAAATTGAATACTAAATAAGTAAATATAATAAATACATAAATAAAATGATAAATAAGTAAATAGATGTAATGGTGTTTTCTATATTTACTTTCGATCCCTGATATGTTTGGAAGGAAGATTTTTTGGGAGACACCTGTACCGTGCGCGAAAAATAAACAAACTTTAGGAGCATGGGGAACTTTTGAGATGCTATTCTTTTCTTGCTAGAAAATTCGCGGTTTCTGAAAAATAAATAACGTTAACTTTGTATCATTTTGCAAAGGGACTTAAAGATTAATTTTAACTTAATTTAAGACTTAATTAATTTTATGTATTTATTTTTGCTTGTATATATGCTTGGGAAAAGTCTTTCTCACTGAAAAAAATAAATAAATAATAAAATAAAATAAAATAAAAATAAATAAATAAAAATTCACAGGGGTTTTCAAGATAACTTACTTAATAAGTTGTTTTTAAATTGTTTTTTTCATTTATGATTATAAATAAATAAATTCAAAATTGTTTTTTTATATTATTTTTACTAAACTTAAAAAAAAAAAAAAAATGAAAATTTTCTTTTCTTTTTATTACAATTGGTGATAAGTAAATTTAATAAATATATAAATAAAATAATAAATAAGTAAAATAATAATAAATAATAAATTGATAAATTAAATTGAATAATAAATAAGTAAATATAATAAATATATTTTTTAAAAAAGGGCTGTAATTATATCTGTTTTATATTTTTAATCCTCATAGTAACCAAACATTAAATTTTTACAATTAATTTTTAAATTAAGTTTATAATTATATATGAATTATTATTATGACTGGAAATTTTAAAGAACATTTTTTTTTTTTTGTGAGCTAATTATTTATATATATCTGCCAGTAGGTAGATCATGGGGCTGTTGCGCCAATGTAGAAGAAGAAATTATTTATATGTATCAAATATCAAAGAAAATAACTAATAATGTTTTAATAATAACAATTTCAATAAATCGAGTGTTATATGTATAACGCGACTTAAATTTTGCAGCAATTATTAGCTTTAATAATAAATTGTTGGCATTATTACCTTTATTAATAAATTATTAACTTTAGTATTATTTTATTAACTTTATTACCAAATTTTTCTTTACTGAAACAAGTTTTTATTCCGCACCCAAAAGGGCAATTTGAGTAATTTCATAACTTATGAGATTTCAATTACCAAATTTAAATTGAATAAATAAAAATTGTATTTGCTTATACATGACAGTGGAATAGGCCATTTGACACGCAAATTGTTTTTATAAACATTTAATAAAAATTTGTAGGAGGCAAATTGTACTTGTGGTGATAAAATTGTGCAAGAAAATTTAAAAATGTGTTCTGAAATTATAAACATTTATGCAAAAGTTTTTAAGGTTTTGGTTTTATTTACTTACATGCCGAAAGAAATGTAGTGTTTGTCCTAGTACACCTAACGAATTTTTCCGTACTAGCACTACAGTTGCAGTTTTGTAAAACCAGTTTCTCTGCTAGACTGGACTTGTTGAGGAAAAGAAAACCGTACGTCTTTGTTATAACCACTTGTGAAACTTATTTGCATAAATATTGTCTACCTGTAAAACTAGATTTTCATTGATAAAAAATTATATATTTTGGTACTTACATATTAACGGTACCTTGGCGACAGACTTGGCGGTTTTTAAGTGTCGCCAATCTTTATTATTTGGAATAAAAATATTTTGAAAGCGTTTTGATTTTAAATGAAGTGTTTCATATATATTTTATTATTTGGAACAAAATTTTAAGTTTAGATTGGCGCCAAATCTGTAGCTGCTGTTGGCGCGTGTGCTCTTTATTGGCGCAACTGTCGCCAAGGTACCGTTAATACGTAAGTACCTATATTTTTTAAATCAAGTTTCTTAAAGATAATTTTAAACTTATCTTTTAAGGATCATTAAAATCATGCTTTTTAAACATCAATTTAGACGATGTAACGTTCAACTAAACAAAGTTGTGAACGAAGTTATGTATATGTAATAAATACTGTCCGATTTAAATTAAAAAATGACGCAAATATACAATAAATTTTAAATTTATTAAATCATCCACTTTATGTATTGAAATAATTCACTCTATTTTATTTCGCAATTAATACATTAGATGTATCTTCCAATCCTATATACCGCTAGCGAAAACGAGGATGTTTGATTCTACTGAAACTATAGTCATAGCTTTGAAAATTAGAGCCTCTCGTTAATCATAGGGTTGTATATTTGGATTTTTCTGGGTTTTCTTCAATACAACATGCAAATAAAGGACAGTTACGCCTGAAAGTTCTCCTTGGAGGAATAACTTTTGCCTCATCATTTTAGGAGACAACATTCTACTTATGCACTCCACGAACAGCACACTTCAGGGTATTGAGCGGAGGTCTTTTAGAAGTAATTGCTTCGCAGTTGCGTGTTGTATGGGGGGTAAATCCGAAAACTTCCACAAGTAGTTTCACTACCGATACGAAATGCTTATACTTCTTCTTCACCGATACAACAGCCCCATGGTGGGCCAAGGCCGTCTGCCTACTGGCAGATTTCCAGACAGGAGATGTTTTTAAATTTACGGAGTAGCGGTGTTAGCTCTACGACCAACACTTTACAGTCATAATAGGCTGGGAGCTATGGTTTAAAGTGGATTGTGAACCGGTACAAACATCTGACATTAGTAACTGAAAGTAATAATAAATATTAATAATTAAGTAACTCCCTGGCAGTACTGCCCATAGTGGGCCAAGGCTATCCGTATAATAGTAGAATTCTAGACCGGATATGTTTTTCTTTTTACAGAGTAGAGTTGTCAGTTCTACGCCCAACAGACATATTAGAGTGGGAACGTACGGTTTAAAGTGGATTTCGAACCACTACAAATATCCATGGCACCGCTGAGACTCAAACGCGAAGCCTGTGGCATCTGAGCGTCAGATCGCTAGTCACTTGGCCATGAGGCCTCGATATGTTTATACACACTGTATAAATGGAATACACATCGAATTTCCTAGTTTCTAAATGGACTGATACCATCAGCAGATTCTAATCTGAGCCCTTCCCCCTGCATCGTCTCCCATTGTGTTATGGATATATACTTACTCTAGAGTCTATTATACATAGTTTAATTCAGGGGTCTCCAAACCGTTTCGGTCGCGGGCCAAAAATTGGAAAAAAAAAAAGTTTGGCGGGCCAAGAAAAATTTTGCTAAAATTTTAAAAACAATACACAAGTATTACAATTTAAATATATTAATGAGCAGAATGAAATTGAGATTTCATTTTTAAAAATTCTTTATAGTGAGGTTCGAAGTGAGAACCTCACTATAAGGAATCACAAATGCTCATCTGTCAGTCTATTTCTGAAATAATTCTTTCCAAGATTCATAGTTGAAAACACTTGTTCACATGTATAAGATGAAGCTAACATAGCACTGATTTTCTGGCCGTGACATATTGAATTTGGGAAACCTACTTTCGATATCGATTTGTAAAACTCTAACTTTGGCATATTTATAAACAACTGCTTGAGATGATTGTTAGAATGTAACTCAATTAATTCAATCTTTTCAATTGCAAATCCTTTCCGATTGAAAGCTGTCTGTGCTTGCTATTTTCGTCGATTTAGGTATTGTAGAATAAAAATAGAGAAAGTAAAAAAGATCATCAGTCCTTTGAAAAAAAGGAAGAAAAAAATAATATTTAATCAAAGTAGAAAAGGAGATGCATATATAATGTATAAATATATATTTCTTTTAATTTGCCTCTGACCGGCGAATTATAATTCTATCCGCGGGCCGGATTTGGCCCGCGGGTCGTAGTTTGGAGACCCCTTGATTTAATTTATTAGAAAAAATTACCAAATCCGGCCAATTAAAAAATGACAAAATTAAAATTAAAAAAATGACAAAAAAATTTTTTTTTTAAATGTCATTTCAACAGAAATGTTTACTTAATTTTTTTTTTTACAATAAATGGATTCAACAACAATAATATTTATTTCTGATACTCTATATATTATTTAAACAAACCCCAAGTTCATTGAATGACCATTATTCTATCGATTAATTAATTAGCATGTTGAGGTTTCGGACCCGCGCCTCGTCGACGCCGCTCGTCCAAGGGCTGCGCGCCTACACGCGGGCGTCAACTCCACGTGGGCCGAACTCGCGCGTTGTTGCCCGGGACCGAGCCACTGCCCACGGACTTTTTTCGGGTCTCTCGAAAAAACCGCCGTTCCGACCACTTTTGCCTTTTTTTCTTTCCTTCAGAATGATTAATTTTGTATACATAATAACATTGGCTTCTGTTGTAACTATTAAAAAGTAGTATTTATTTTTTATCTCACAGGTAAATTTTTTAGTGGTATGTAGATTTATCATTTGAATTTACCATATGTATATTTTTAAATGGATCAATGATTTCTCTTCAATTAATCTAATTTTGTTTTATTCAAAATTTTAACAGAATAAATGTTTTAACTTTTTTTTTTTAAAAAATCTCTATTATTTAATATCTCTTTTTAATATATCATTTAGTATCTATTTTTAACATATCACTTAATATCTGTTTTCAACATAACATCATTTAATATCTCTTTCTAACAGAACATCATTTAATATCCCTTTTAATATAACATCACTGAATATTCCTTTTTTAACATAACATCATTTAATATATATTTTTAATATAACATTTAATATATGTTTTTAAGATAACATCATTTTTTTTGTTGATGTTTTAATAAATTTCATTGAATCATGAAAATAATATTCTTTACGTCTTTATATAAAAACTCAAAACTGCAAATTGTCATTGACATCAGAAATGAGGCAGTTTTTTTTGCCTATATTTGATAGAAAGAAATTCTAGGACTGGCAACTGGCGTACCGATTACGGAGTACCAACAGGGGAAATACCCCTTAAACCCCCTCATCTTAATTCATAGATATGTTTAGAGTTCTAATTGGCTGCTTAATTATTGTTAGTAAAATTAAAGATATAAGTTTCTAAAAATTCAAATTAAAGTAGGTACTCAAAAAAAAAAAAAAAAAAAAGATTTAAAATACTATTGATAAAAAAGTAAGATAAAAATAAACAAATTTAAAAGTTAAGTTTTTAAATTCGGTACAATTAGGGACCAGTTGTCGATGCCGTAGACATATTTCAAAAACGTAAACAAACAAACGATCTTTGTTTACCAATAACACAGGAATTATGCTGAACGGTGGAGCCAATAGGAGCATCTGAAAGGTAAATGGTTAAAAGTGTCCTCACACAAAAAAAAAAGGCCGATCACAGAACCGTGATTCTTTTTATGCATTTTATAATTTTTATTTGGTTTTTGATTTTATACTTTTTGTTTGGTTTTCGATTTTATAATTTTTATTTTTGTTTTTATATTTTTATATCTAATCCTTTTTATTTCCTTACAAAAAAAGGGGTAAAAAGCGTACAATAAAAACCTAACTTAATTACTAGTCGGAAAGTCATAAATAAATTTAAAGCACAACGTAGCAATAATAAATGCGAAAAGGAACAGAGTTCTGATCAGAACCCTCTACCTCGCGGTCGAAGATCCGAATCTTTACCTCTGCGCCAGTTCGTCTTAATTAATGGAAGATCAATTAGTTTTTAAGCCAAAGTAATCGTCAGATACACATTGAGATAAATTGTCTCAGTGAGCTAGGCTCACCCCATTACCTGAACTCGCTTGCGCTTGTTCAGAGTAACAGCCATGGTGTTTCTTAAGTTTAGGAAAGCACTCATAGGAGACGTCGTAAACTGCCCGTGGTCGTTTTGAAATGAATACGAGACCACTGCAAACATCCCTTTCACCACCAGTACTCGAATCCGAAACCTATGGTACCGAGCGCCAGAGTGCTAGCCACTCTGCCATTCAGGCCCCGAAAAAAGCAGTGAATGATAAGATTTGAAAGTTAGTGTTAGTGTCACTGTAATTGTACAGTAATATTTAAAAAACGTTATTAAAATTTAGCTTCACTATGTTTAGAGAGCGGCCTGATGGCCAATTGGCTAGCACTCTGGCATTTGGTACCACAGCCTTCAGGTTCGAATCCTGGCGGTGACATGGAAGTTTGTGAGTGTTTCAGAATCCCCTTTAAGCCGTAGTTCCCGGCTTCGTATGACCGTTGGACATAGGACTGACAACCCCACACAGTAAAAACAAAAACATCTCCTGACTCGAAATCTGCCAATAGGCAGACGGTTTTGGCCCACCCTGGGAAGTTGCGGTCTGCACCATGGGCCTTTGGTACCACAGACTTTAGATTCGAATCCTAGTAGTGGCATGGATGTTTGTGAGTGATTCGGAATCCACGTTAGGCTATAGGTCCGTGTATAATTAGCGTAAAGTGTGCAAAAAATGACCGTAAAGTGGCAAACCAAAATCTAACCCCGATGTTTAGGTTCTAGATTCAAAGGTTTGCAAAGGATTCTAGTTGTGCAAAGGTTTTCTAGGTAGTCACATTCTCAGAAATATGATGGAACAAAAAAACTTCATCTCACTTTCTTGTCACGTTTCACCCTACCTCTATTTTATCCTATTTGACCCCAAAAGGTTTTTTCGACTTTACAAATTAAACGAAAATCTTTCTCCGAACCCAAAAAGGACTCGTCATCACAACCAATGCACTCAAACCATTTTTTATTCCAATCGGTTCCCAACCTCAATTCCGTATCACACCGGCAGTTGCCATCCTCCTCAACACAGTAGTAGGGAGAGCAGGACAATTTATGGTGCGAGCCGGCATTCTCAGCATGGAGTGTTTCACCAAGCGCAAGAAATCCAATTAAGAAAAACCATATGTCATTTTGGCAGATGATATTAAAGCAGATATATCTCACTTCTCTGACAAACGCATTAAAACATCTCTCTCTCTCTCTCTTTCTATCTCTTTTTTTTTTTGTGTTCGCTTTTTGATAAACGTCTGGCAATGACAAGCGGACAATTACAAAGTCGTGCGAGAGCCATGTGCTATTTCAATTGGTTAGATTGTAACAGATTCTATGGTTCTGTTTAATCCTGAATAATCTTAATTAAATTAATGCCTCTTCAATTATACCTGACTGAATACTGATTACCTGTAGATACGAGAAATGAATATATATTTGAAGGGGCTGGAATAAGTAATTTATTACCTAAGTGACTAAGAAAGACCAAACAGAAACATTTAAATCATAAACAATATTGTTTTTTAATATATTTAATTCATATACTAAGTACACTTATATAAATCATATAGACTGTCATTTAATGTATAAACTGCCTTGTAAGTGTTATGAACACATAGACTACAGCCCGCTTTAATTTAAGCATTATTTTTTAAATTTAAATGATATTTTTAAAGATAAAAAAAAATAAGATTTTAATAAGAATAATAACAAGATACGATTTTAATAAGATTTTTAAAGATTATAAATTGAATTGATATTTTTGATATCAATATTAAAACAGGAAACATGACTCAGCTTTAGTTAAACAAAAGTAATGTAAAATCATAATCTTAATATAAATCATATAGATATCGTAATATAAATGATATAGACTGCCATATTTTTTGTTATAAACATATAGATCACTGCTCGCTTTATTATAAGTGTAATTTTTTTTTAAACATAATAGATTTTTTTTTTTTTTTTTTTAAGATTTTACGATTTTTATAAAATATAATAAAATATAAAATAATAATAAAGCAAGAAATAAGAGTTAGTTTTAGTTAAACAAAAGTAATATAAATCAAAATCCTAATATAAATCATATAGATATTCTAATATATATATGACTTATATTAGAACTTTTCATATAGACTGCCATATCTATGTTATAAAGACATAGACTACGGTCCGCCTTATTATAAGTATATTTTACTTTTTTAAACATAATTGATATTTTTAGCTGTTGCCTATTTTAATATCTTTGATAAAATATTAAAACAGGCAACATGACCCCAACTTTAGTTAAACATAAGTTATTTATTTTTGTTTAACTAAAATTGAAAAAAAATTCTTTTTGCTTTCAATTTTTTTGACACTAACGTCATTAACGCACTAACGAAAATGCAAGATCCTTATCTATGTAATCAATTTTGTTTAAATTATATTATTATTTGCCCGACTCGTGGTTCAATTGCAACGTGCACCGCTGCTGAGCATTAGGGCGGAAGATTAATCCGCCAGCATCAGTGTTATAGACATTGTTTTAAAAAACGGGGAGGGATGTTCAGCATCTTGCCTCGTGAATCGGACTACCCGGTGGGATTTTCTGGGTTTTCTCCCATACGATACGAAAGTCACTCCTCTCCTTCAGCGACTCAGAGCCAAGTCAGATTTCTACCAACGGGTGCTCCATCAGAACAGAAGCTGCCATCCCTGAATAGACTACTTGTGGTGTCCAACCCGCTCTGGCGGATATTGAGGATTAGTCTCAGCAGCAACAACAACAACAGTTATTAAGATAAATTACTTCCGGATATCCAACCGCGTCTTTGCAGCAAACACTTTATTTTTCAAATATCATTTTTATAAACAGACTCTAATTTTCAGACCTATCCTAAGGCGGAAAAATGCTTTTATTTTCGACATGAACGAAAGTTTTCTGATTGAGTTCTAATTCCAATACAGCTTTAATAAACTATGTTTTCGAAATTATCGTCATCAGACTACAGGCCTATAATTATGCAAAAACTACGGTAACAAAATTCATAAGAAAATGTTGTCTTTCATTAAGAATTTTCAGAATATTTTGAATATGTCCTTAATTTCTTATAAAAACTAATAAATTTTTTATAACTTTAATACTCTAACTTTAATTCAACACCGGTATTTTGAAAAATAAATAAATTTTTGTATTTGCCGCAGCGTGTGTCAAATTCATCTATTCTCGATCTGTTTCTACTTTTGACTTACTTAAATAACGGGTTACCAAAATCGATAATTAATTAAAAACAAACCCTTTAGTTTTTCAATCAATGGATTTAATATACACGTAAGTATTTATTTATTTATTTTTTTTTTAAATTTTTTTTTAATTTTTTTTTACAAGAATGCTCATTTTATTAATTGAGGGTCTAGCTTTCAAACGATGGGAAAAGTTTAAAAAAGGATTTAATTTTCCTCTTCGTTTATCCTACATATTGATAGAATGATTATTAATTTATCACATTATAAAAACTCTACAGCGCATATATTAAAGACTTTAAAGCCTGATTCGCACAGATAGTCATTTTTTGAGAAATATTATTGTTGTATTAAACTAAAAGCTGCTCATTTCAATCTCTATGTTTATCTCTCTCTCTCTCTCTCTATATATATATATGTATATATATATATACACACACACACACACACATATATATATATATATATAATATATATATATATATATATATATATATATATATATATATATATATATATATGTATATATATATACACATATATATATATATATATATATATATGTATATATATATACACATACACACACACACACACACATATATATATATATACAGATATGTATGTATAAAAGAAAGAATAATCCGAATATTTTGATCAGTTTTGAAAAAATATTTAAAAAAGGACCGTTATTTACAGACCCTTACATTAAAACAGCACTATCATTATAACCGTCTTAGTTTACTTTGATTGCATTATAAAATTTACAATATAAGTAAATCATACAATATAATAAAACAATTTATGTGTCTATAAGCCCAATTCGTGACTCAGTGGCAACGTGCGCTGCTGGTGGTGATCATTAGGGCTGAGGTTCAATCCTCTGGCGGCATTGTTTTAGACACTGTTTCAGAAACGAGAATACTCGGTGGCGTTTGGGATGTTCAGCATCTTGTCACGTTAGTTGGACTACCTGGTGGGAATTTCCGGGTTTTCTCCCATATGATAAGCAAATGTGGGGTAGTCCTTCGGGAAGTTACTGCCCTCCTTCAGTGACTTGGAGACGAGTAAGACTTCTATCTACGAGTGCTCCATCATAACAAAAGCTTGCCCCCTTTCCCTCCATTCATGAATAGACTACTCATGATGTGTCCGTCCCACGTTGCCAGACACTGACAATTAATCACAACAACAAAAATATTATAACAATGCAGATCGATAATTTCCATTTAAAGTTCTGTTTCAAGAATGTATATGTCTGCGTTAAAAAGAATTTAAAAAAAAACGTGATGTCTTTTGCAATTGTGTTAAAATCTGAAAAAACGAGACTGCAAATTTATTTTTAATGCACTAAAAGCTTCAATTGCAAAATCTACCAGAAATAGAGATCCATTTGCTAATTAAATGCTTGGTATGCAATATAAAAGTGAATGAAGCATTTTTCAAGTGGGATTGAAACAAAAAAAATTTTTTTGTCGGAAGGACTTAATGTGAGTTTATAAATCAGGCAGAAGCTGGTTTTTCTCTTTGTAATTTTAAGTGAAGGTCATTCATATGTTTAGTTAAATCTGTATAAAATGGTAACTTTGTGGTCTCCTCTGCATTACCACAAGAGGTTATGAAAGTTACCATTATTATTGCTTGGATCTCAAAAACTAATCTAGCATACTGCGGTATAATATGAAGTCATTTTCTACAATAAACTTGCGGAATTGACTGTGATTGAGCGCATGTGATCTGATATAATTAACTACTGACATGACTAACTTTAAAACTTCTGACATATCCAAGTATTTTCCTCACAAAGACTTTGGACGAATTAGGCATAGTATTTGAACCACCATAATTTTTTCAACAGCATTTTTATACGAGATCAACGATACATTTATGTTTCTCACGCACGTTTTTACCACCATCAGTGTCGGAAAACTTTAATTTATTCCATTAAATATTTTTTTTTTTGGACAGCTTTGAGTCCTTTAGAAATATCTTCTTGACACCAAGTGAAATTGACAACAAAGCGGAATTAACAACTTTCGTCCCGATCTTACTTACCAGTTAATTTCGAAATGATAGTTTACACGTAAATCAAAACTGCACTATGTTGGTATGATGAGCTAGCTAGGTTTGGCCCTTGGTACATAATGAGGGGTCAGTGAGGCAATTTGGCTAAAAGTTCGGAGGCCCCTGTTCTAGTAGATGAAAAATCCGCTAGTGGAATGAAGTTACAGAATTATATACTTTTTACAGAAGGCCAAATTAATAATTAAATGTGAACAAGATCAAGAGTTTCCATCTCACAAGCAAATATGAAGGTTAATAATTGTTGGAAAGATATCTGTGTTTTCATCAGAGAAGGTGGGTAGTCGGGAATTGAAATCAGAGTCGGTTTAGAATTACGAACATCTGATTATTTTATAAAAATAATTTTTATATATTCAAAATTCTAGAAAATAATGCTGTGTAAGTAAATGTTGAGAGAATTTCTCAGCACTGAGATTTATAAAAAAGCTATCTTGGATCAACAATGAAAAAAAAGGTCTGATAGAAGCTATTTTATTATTAAGAACAAAAAGATGTAATGCATTACAAATCTCTTATAATCTCTTTTGTGATTAAAAGTACAATTGATAGTATTTTTATACAGGGACCTGATGGCCGAGTCACCAGCACTCTGGCGCTCGGTGGCACAGGGTTCAAGTTTCGGCTGGTGCCATGAATGTTTGTAGTGGTTCGGAATTCACTTTAAACCCTAGATCCCGGTCTAATATGACTGTGGAGTGTAGGGCTGATAATCTTACCCCGTAAAAAGAAAACATTTCCTATCACGAAATTTGCCAGTAGGTAAACGGCCTTCAACCACCAGGGGGCTGTTAACAGTGATGAAAAGTGATCATGCGTCTTTTATAATATTTTGGTATCTATTAATAAAGTACAATTATTTCTATAAGGTATAGTTTTTGTAAGCAAATTTAGAGTATAATTATGTTTTTTAAGGGTTTTGGTTTGTCGCTCTACAATCATGCACTTTGGACTAATCAGACGAAGAAATACAGTTTAACGGGAATTCCGAACCACTAATAAACATCCATACTACCGCCTGGTATTTTTAAGGAATTGCAGATACTTTACCTTAACTATCCTTTTAAATTGCAATGATGGTCGATTGGCTAATCCTGATGGTCGATTGGCTAATGGTCTGGCCATTGGCTACCGCTGATGGGTTAATAAGTTTGAATGGTCTGGCCATTGTGGCATGGATGTTTGTTAGTGATTCGGAATTCACGTTAAACTGAATCTTCCTGTCTAATGTGGGCCGGCCCAAAGTGTGCGAACAATATTAAAAAGGACCGCAGAGCGACAAACTAAACTTTCCAATTGCCGATATCTTAAATTTATAAGACTATTTTTATATCACCTGGTCTAAAGAAACTAAGTACTTAGGAATTATCCTTGATAGTAAACTTAACTACAGATCGCATATCTACAACCTTAGAAATAAATTCAATACTCAATTTAGAATTATCTACCTTTAATCAATAGAAATTCAGCTTTACCTCTTAATCTCAAAATTCTAATATATCTCTCTTATCTTCGTCCAGTATTAGCTTATGCAAGCCCAGTTTGGGGTTCTGTCGCGCGTACAAATTTTGAAATTATTCAAAGGCTTGAGAACAAAACTCTCAGAATGTTAACGAATTCACCCTGGTACTTTAGTAATGACGATATTAGACGAGCTCTCTCGATTCCAAGTTTAAGACAATTTGTTCACAAAATTTCTACACAATTCTATAATGATATGCGAAACATCAATAACCCTGTATTAAATATCCTACAAAATTACGATTATGATATTTCTTCCCGAAAACATAGCAAAAGACCTCGCACTGTTCTAAATATTTTAAATTAATTCCTTACAACTGCCTAGACGAAAAAGTTCGCTTTTCTCCTAATTTGTCATTCGGGGTTATTACATGCAACTGATTCCATCAACATCTACATTTTTGATATTTTTCATTTTATAATTTTATTAAATAAATAATTCTCTTTTTTTTTAAAAAAGGGCATTTAATTATCTATTTTGCTTATTAACTCAAAGGGCAGGAGACCACCGCTATGTTTCAACATTTTACAAAGAAGGAGCTAGTGGCCGCTACGCGGCCAAGGATCTCCGTAATAATCTACAATAACAAGACTATTTTTTTAATTGTGGCAACAAAAGCTTTCTTTTAAAATTGAAAAGCGTTTTGCTAGCTTTATGTCGTAAACATAAAGAGAATTTCATTAGCATGTGGTATTTAAAAAAGAACAGAAGCAAATTCCTCGTGGATTATACGAGATTTATTATTCTTTCAGAGTGAAAATGATGTACTACTAGTTATACAGCGGTGTCGATTATAAGTAAAAATTAAGGTAAGTCTGCCACAGGTTTCGGGTTCGAGTCCGGCGGTGCCATGGATGTTTGTTGTCGTATCTCTCATGGAAGGAGGAAAGAGGGGTACAGCTTCTGTTCTGATGGAGCAGCCGCAGGTAGAAGCCTGAGTTATGCTCCGTGACTCTCTTACAGTCATAGGTAACCGGGACCTATGGTTTAAAGTGTATTCCTAACCACTACAAACATCCATGGCACCGCCGGAACTTGCATGACACCGAGCTCCAGAGCGCTAGACACTCGTCCATTCAGGCCCCCATGGATGTTTGTAGTGGTTCGAATCCAATTTAAACAGTATGTCCCGGTCTAACATGCTCGTGGAGCTTTCCGGAGGTATTGTTAATGCACGTCCGCAGCTTATCTTCAAGCTACATGCACCCCTGTTTAGTGGTAGGTGGGTAACGTCTGTGCAGCGCTTGCCTTAAGGCATCCAAGACAACTGCGTAAGTGTTTGTCAGCTGCATTAAAACAAAAAAAAATTCTTTAAAAAGCGAAATCAATTATTACGTTGATACTACAAGGAAGAAACTACCACAATACCACAAACAGATCCAAAAAGGCTATTGACCAGCTCAAATATCTTATGTAGGATGTGTTATCATCTGCACATCGCATTGTTTTGAGTGGCAGCATGCACTCAAACCTTGAGAAACATTTTGAACGTATTCTGGTCAACGTAAAAAGGTTCTTGAACCCTTTTCGGATTGTTATGGGCATACCAAATGTACCATCTCCGCATGGAGCAACCGGAGAGCGACACAACCAGATGACCGTGGCATTGCATTGCCTATTTTAGGGGGTAGGAGTTAAAGAGCGACGCCTACGGGCGGCAGGTGCGAGTGCTAGGCGGCCCACATAAGTTCGCCGCAACTTCAACTTTTTCTTTATCCCTGTAATCGGTCGGTAATGTTTTGGCCATCACAAAGCATTGAACCCTGTGTGAGTGTTGTCTTTTAAATATTTACGAGACACCCGTGTGACGTTTGTCAGTTGCTTGTCCACATGGGTGCCACAAGCCGTAAAATTGGATGTCATAATCTCTGGGAGGTGGAGCTCTGTGGTCGATTGAGCAATGGTTTTTTCTCTGGAAGTCGGAAATGTGTTTTCAGACCGATATGGCACACCTAGTATGGTCTCTCGAAGTTGTTTTGTTATTTTAAGTGATAAAGTGCGATGTGTCTTAATATGGGTGTACAAAAATATTGAAGATGTCGCTGTTCTTTCGTAATGGAGAGGTTTGCTAGTTTGTGACGACATCCATGCCATGATGTCGTCACAAACCAGCACTTATGAGTTCAGTTATTATTAGCTAATGATTAATACTTTTTTATTCTCAAATTGTTTTAATTCTTTACAAAATCAGTACTATCATTTGAAATTTTAAAATTAAGGGTATTTAATGCATTACTTTTAATTGTATTTCAATCTTAAAGGATACCAGACAAACTGATCGTATGCACAATAAGCAAGACATATACTTGTTTACAACTATAAAAAAATTACAAATATAAAATAAAAATAAATGCACAACTTGTCCACTTTTAAACAACAAACAACAAGTACTTATTGTGAAAATGCAAGTACTTGTCACATATTATGAATATATGTACAAACTGTCCCATTTTATACAGCAAACAGCAATTGCAAATATAAATACTTGTCCCATATTATATATAGATGTACATGTATAATGGTCACATTTTATACAACAAACATTTGTTTTGTAAGTATAAATACTTGTCGAACGTTTAATCTTTTGTATCTTATTTTATTGAAATGAACTCCAAACTATTTATTACTTAATGGTTAAAAATATTTTTTTGTTATAAAATAAATTTAAATTATAATTTCACAAAATACTTTTTTATTATTTAATTTTTAAACTTATTTTAATAAAAAATATATATCATATAGCCAAAAAAATATGTGCAAAACGATTAAAAATATTTGTCGTTATAGTAAAATAATTTACTTTAGCTACTTTGCAAGAAATGTATTTTTTCTGGAATAATTATTTCGTGTTCCTTTTGAGCAAAAAAGATACTTTCTATCTTATATATCTGCAAAAATTATTTTTGTGTTGAATAAAAGATGAGATTTGACGCAATATTGTTATTGTTATTAGATGTTAGGGGAAAGCAATTATGCAAATATAACACTAGGACCGTAAATTTTAACATAAGCATTCTAATGCAAATGTAATAGAAATGTGATTGGATTTGTCAGCAGAATGCATGCAAATTTCGCAAAATATTTCATGTAAAAAAGCAGTTCGCATTGTTCTAAAAACTGGTTTTGTTGTATAATCTAAATATAAATTCTACTGTCTTTAAGAAAATGAAAGTTTAAACAAATTGTAGCGAAGATTGTTAACACATTATAGTAATTAAAGAATCTTGCAAATACAATTTTGATCTTGTTTTGGGATTGCTCCTTTTAAAATTGTCATGAATAAATAAATAAATAAATAAATATATATATATATATATATAATAAATATATATATATATATATTTGCTATGAAGTTGTTGTATTAAAAAAATAAACGTTGTTGTTCTAATGCAGCTGGCAATCTTTAATGCCATAAGCAAGGCTGCACCACTCTTATTCATTTAGCACCACCCAGGGGGCACGTGTAGTTTGAAGATAGGCCAGGGACGCGAGTAACACTACCCCCACAACTCTCTACGATCCTATTAAACCGGGACCTACAGTTTAAAGTGGATTCCGAACCACTACAAACACCCATGGCACCGTCGGAACTCGAACCCGAAACCTATGGTACCTAGCGCCAGAGAGCTAGCCACTCAGCCATCAGGTTCCAAAATCATAAATGTAATTTTTGGACGTCAATTAGGAAATGATTTTTTTTTTTACATGATGATACTCGTATGCCACAGATTAATCTACTGATGAATAGAAGGGCAAATCTTGTCTTCTGGAGACGTTTTAGAGATTAATTGAATATGGGAAAAAACCCATACAATCCAGCAATTGATGAGTCGTTATTTCATAACATCTCAACCGTCAGTGAGTTTTTCTCATTTTTGAATGTAGCGACTGCGAAGTCCGCACTTTACGGTAATCAAACATTTTGCTCAAATTAAGTTGGTAAAAAATTATGAATAACTATAGCCTAAAACTTACAAGAGATCTCATTAAAGTAAATATTATTTAAAATCAAATTGTGGGGCACCTCAGCGAAAAGTCACCTAATTATAAAACACTTCTTCATTGGATCCATGGATGTTTGGTGGTGCCATGGATGTTTGTTAGTTATTCAGAATCCACATTAAACTGTAGGTCCCTGTCTAATTAGCCTAAAGTGCGCAACAAATGCTCGTAGCTTAAATGCTCATAATAAAAAATAAATAAAACTGAATAAAGATTTATAGATCCCAGTTCAATACATAATCCTTAAAAAACAAAAAATAATTTTTGAAAAACAGTAAAATAGTTTAAATTTTCTTTATAAACTATTTAATATCATATATGTTTACACTAATCGTGTTTCAATGCATAATTAATAATTACTTGTTAAAATAATTACGTGTTAATATTAAATTTAAATAATGACCGTTTTATTAACTCGTTTAACTATAACTTCATTTAGTGTTTATAGCATTACTGCTTAATATTTTTTCAACTTATTTTCAAAATTATTTTTTAAAAGACCCTATTAGCCGCAGTTCACCCCTAACCGTCACCTCATCTCTTCGTCCTCCAAACTTTTTGCCACGACATTGTTTACTTTCAACAATGGCTGACAGTTACAGGTACAATTAGCTTTTAACACCGTCACTTTTTTACTTCTGTAGCCCCAACCTGTTCGAGGTGGGCAAGCACTTGGTTGCATAACAGAAGCAGCAGGCCCTGTTGACTTTGGCCGGAGTTCCTTTGCATGTCGCGCGGGCTCCGTAGGAGTAGTGCATCCAACGACTTCTTGTTTGCCTACCCACTGGATGCAGCAGGGTTGACCTTTTCCGGGGTTCAAAAGCCCCAGAGAAGTTGAGAAAAAAGGTTCGTTACCTCGTCGTCTGCAGTGTTACACTCAACAGATTCGTCAACAAACTAACCTTCGCGGATGTAGATGACGAGAACTAGGAAGAAGTTTCAGATGATCTAATTATGCATTCGTAATTTTATCGTGGTTACTACTGTGCCCGAAAAGTTAGACCAATTATTTATTTTTTTTCAAAAATTCTTTATTTATTCTTGCAAATTTATTTCATCACCTTCAAAGGAATCCCCTCCGGATACAACGCACTTATGGCAACTTTTTCCAATCCTCAATGCATGCTAAAAAGTCATCGGCAGGGATGGCCCTCAAAGCGTGCGGCGATTCATGTTGAATCTCTTCAATCGGGTTAAAACGGTGTCCCCGGAGGGGTCTTTTGAATTTAGGGAATAGCCAGAAGTCGCACGGTGTGAATACGGTGGTTGTGGAACGATATGGGTGTCATTTTTGGCGAAAAAGTCACGAAGAATCAATGCAGTGTGAGCTGGCGCATTCGGTACCAATCGAGATTTGACGCGTTTGAGGCCCAAAATGGAATTGACCGATTCTTTTGAAATTCCAACATCCTCAGCAAGGTCTCTAATTATAAATCGATGGTTTGCAAGCACCAAATCTTTAGTATTTTGGAGATGAGCTTCGTCGGTTGAGGTGGATGGTCGACCAGAGGTCTTCGTCTTCAACGCGTTGTCTGCCTTCTTTGAACTGTTTACATCACTTCTAAATAATTCTTTCTGATATAGGAATGCTCACCGAATGCCTTCTGCAACATTCTGTACGTTTCCTCAAACAAAATTGAATGCAAGTTTTTGCTCAATGAATTCAGGCATTTCAAAAATTGCCGGAATTAGTTTGAGCTTCTCACAAAAGCCAAGCGTAACTCAAACACCAATGAATATTTTGATGTCAAATTTCGCACAGATGTCGAGGACAGTGCCAGCAACCTAAAAAAAAAAAAATTGAAATTCCATAAGCCCAGGGAATTTTAAATCGAAAATTGGGCTTACTTTTTGGATACAGTAGTATAGTGTGTGTTTCCGTCTAATGAAATATCAATTATTAATTATTGTAGAAACTTTATATCCTCATTATAAATATTAAGGAATTCAAAGGTGTTTCTTTTAACACTAACACCGTCGTTGCGTTATGTTTCCATCCTCGTAAGACATACCAAGAGGAGAAAGGGTTGCTGCTACACAGCATCCACAGTTTGAAATCTACATCCCCAACAGTGGCGTCTCTGATGTTTACAATATGTTACGCGATATGCTTTACGAAGCAAGGCAATCTAGATAACGCTGAATCATCTACACATCTACCGTATTAGTTGCCAATGATTTGAAGTAAAAATGCGCAACATTGGAAAACAACAATAAAGATTAATAGTGGTGGAGCTAAAAATCTAGAACTCTGACGCACGGTGCACAGGTTTCAGACTCGAGTCCCAACGGATCGAGTCCCGATGGATGTTTGTAGTGGTTCGGAATTCACTTTAAATCGTAGGTCCCAGTCTAATGTGACTGTAGAGAGTTGGGTGTAGAGTTGACAACCCTACCTCGTAGAAAGAAAAGATCTCTTGTTTCGAAATCTGCCAGTAGGCTGAAGGCCTTGGATAAGATTTCTGTTTAAATGCTCAGTTTTATCTTTATACATTTTATATGATGATGATGATATATATGATGATGGCTGCTGCGCCATTGATGCTGTTGCTGCTGCTGATGATATAATATTTCTGGATTAAACAGCCCAGTTTTTATCCTTATAAATTTCCATAAAGGTCTTGGATGATGATATATGATGCGCCATTGATGCTGCTGCTGATGAGGATGATATAAGATTTCTGGATTAAACAGCCCAGTTTTATCCTTATAAATTTCCATAAAGGCATTGGATGATGATGATAATAAATTCCCATAAAGGAGAACATAAGCTGTCCAAAATGCTTAATAGTAAAAACTGGCCCGCTGCTGACTCGTTCACTGATTTCGGATCATTTTTTACCTTTTGACTCACTCATTGAGGCAATTTAGAAGCAACATGTGTGAAATTGGTACGATTTCGCCAATGACCTTCACGATTGAACCTCCTTGGATGATCCATGGTGAGAGGCTCTTCCATTTAAGGAAACCCGCCTTCCAATTAACTCCCTCGAGGGTAGAGAATAGCCACGTGTGACCTGCCCATCCAGTTGCGAAACCTTATCGCTTTGTAATGAGAACTTTCCGTTTCGAACTCAGGAGGCCCGCGTCGGGGGCAGCGCTTATGAATTCGGAAAGCCATCCCTAGGCTTTGGATAATACTACACGACAGAAAGTTCCAGTGGCCCTGTAACACAGTTCACGAGGGGTGGAACGGATTGGGTGAGGAAGTTCTTGAGGAAAGTGGGTGGTTTAAACCCTTAAAGGATCAGCTGTTTTCTTCCGAGTACAAATTGTTTCTGAACATTTTTTTTTTATTAAAATCAAAAATATGCATTACTACTGTGTCCAAAAAGTAAGACTTTGGTGGATAAACGTTGGTTCTGGTACTACTGCTGTTTTGAAAAAAACAGGCCTGTGGGTGGCATTCCTTGGGAACTTTAACTCTTTCAAATTGAGAGACTGTCTAACGGACTTACAACTGTGTCCAAAAAGTAAGACCCATTTAAATTTAAAACTCTCGGGGGCTTATGGAATTTCAATTTTTTTTTCTTTCTTAGGTTGCTGGCACTGTCCTTTACATCTGTGTGAAATGTGACGTCAAAATATTCATTTGTGTTTTAGTTACGCTTGGCGTTGGGAGACGCTAAAAAAAGTGATTCCGGCGATATTTGATATGTCGAATTAATTGGGCAAAGAACTTGCATTCAATTTTGTTTTACTAAACGTATAGAATGTTGCAGAAGGCATTCGGGAGCATTCCTATATCGGAAAGAAATGTTTACAAGTGGTATAAGCAGTTCAAAGAAGGCACAGAACGCATTGAAGACGAAGAGTTCTCTCGGCCGCCAACCTCAACCGAAGAGGCTCACGTCCAAAAATTAATGATTTGGTGCTTTCAAACCGTCGATTTACTATTAGAGGCTGATGATGATGGAATTTCAAAGGATTGGTCAATTCCATTTTGGGACAAACGCGTCAAATCTCGATGGGTACCGAAAACACCGAATGCGCCAGCTCGCGCTGCATTGATTCTTCGTGACTTTTTCGCCATAAAATGAAACCCATATCAACACCCAACCGTTCCACTCATATTGTAAGACTTCTGGCTATTCCCTAAACTCAAAAGACCACCCAGGTGACACCGGTTTGAATCGATTGAAGAGATTCAACGTGAATCGCCGCGCGCTTTGAAGGCCATCCCTGCCGATGACTTTTTAGGATTGAGTTGACTGCCGATGACATTGAGGATTGGAAAAACGTTCGCATAAGTGCATTGTATCCGGAGGGGATCACTTTGAAGGTGATGAAATAAATTTGGACGAATAAATAATGAGTTTTTGAAAAAAAAAAATAATTGGTCTTACTTTTGGGCACAGTAGTATTAGAACTTCTCCTTCATTGGCACAACAACCCCACCAAGGCCATGTGTCTACTGGCATATTTCAAGACAGGAGATATTTACTTTTTTATGGGGTAGGGGTGTCAGCCCTACGCCCATATTGGACCGGGATTTACGGCTTAAGATGGATTCTGAACCATTACAAACATCCATGGCACCTGTTGGATTCGAATCCTAAGTTTGTCACACCGTCACTCGACATCAGTCCTCATTAATGTTATATTTATCATAACATCATCATTTATTATTTGAAAATAAAATTCCAAATTCATTTTGTTTATCAATTCCACTTGAGATATAGAAAAGTACATTAGAAGTACTTTTAAGAAAAAGTACCTTAGAAAAATCCTTTTCTAAATCAAAATGCATTTGGAATTTTAATTTAAGAATAATGAATTTTTATGATTATTATTACAGTATACACAATTATCATATGTAAAGCTACACACATTTAAAGCTTTTGTAAAATGAAATATCTATTGGCAAACAACTAAATTGTAGATTGAAAAAAAAAAAAAACTCTTTTAATTAGCATTAGAGATATATTAAAAGATTATAATAAATAATTTCATTGTTTTTTTTTTTTTTTTTTTAAATTACAATAAAATGAATTTCATTTTGTTAAATCAAACTAATTTGAGTTTATATCAAGATAAATATACTTTATAAAAAGTTTAGAAAAAAAAAACCCTTTTAATTTCGAAACAAGCAGTTTTTTTTTTTTATACAATAATACTTAAAAGCGAAATTTAATCTATTAATTCTCTTTCTTAAATATTGAAGTTTTTTCGCAAAAGTAACTGTATACTTTAAAAAACACAAAGACGCGTGCTTTACGGTATATTTTATTCAATAAAAAACACAAAACTTTTTTTTGACGATGTTTACGACATTCCTATGTGCTCACCATTAGCCACAAGCAATGGACCGTGTCTTGGAATAATTTTTTTTAATGCTTTTAACTTTTTCTTTTTTTTTATAGGGTTAAGTGTGAAAAACATTGTTTACCAAGCGCCCAGTCGTGACACTGACAAACTGAAATGTTGAAATATAGCGGCAATTGATTCTCTATAGTTTTTTTTGTACATATCGTCGAAAGCAACTTTTGTACTGTTTTTATTAATTCGATTTTTTAATTAGTTTTTCTGTTCGTTAGTGTCACGATGTAGAAGTTGGCAAACAATGTTTTACATTCCTCCTCTCTCTAAAAAAAAATTTTTTAAAGCATCTAAAAAGGTAAAAAGAAAATGCAAGACTGGATATGTTGCACGCGACGCATAATAAGCATGTTAAAACCATGTAAACATCATCAAAAATATCTTTGGTGTTTTTTATTCAATAAAAACACCACATACAAGAATATTTTGACATTATTTTTAAGGGTTTTTATTTTAAAGTGAAATGATACTTCCAACATGCTATATGCTTGATGAATCGCCAAGCCATAGGTGAATGTTAATTGGCATGATTTTTCTCAGAATATTAGTTTCTACGATAAAATTTTTTTTTTTTTATGTAACAATGAAGTTTTTTATATGTTCTGATTGAAATTACACACACACACACACACACACACACACAATAAAGAACATATATATATATACACACATACAAAGAACATGGCAAATGGCAAACATGATTTATTTTCTTTTTTGTTTGGTCTTGAAATACTTCATGTGATTGTGTTAGATATGCAATGCTAATATTCTTTTAATTTTCTTATCCCACTTAGTAGACATCAATATCTAGACTAAGTTCAAGAACTCGTGTGACTCATGGAAGGAGGGAGAGGAAGGGGATGGCAGCTTCTGTTGTGATGGAACACCCGTAGGTAGAAGTCTGACTCGGCTCCGTGATGCTGAAAAAGAAAGGCAGAGCCTTCCGGGAGGAGTTTTAGAGGGAGTTACACTCCATTTGCTTATCGTATGGGAGAAAAACCGTTAAACTCCCATCAGGTAGTTCCACTCACGAGGCAAGAGGCTGAACGTCCCAAACGCCGTCGAGGCTCCTCGTTTTTTGAAACAGTGTCTACAACAAAGCCGACATCATAATCACGTTGCTCCAACAACACTCATGGGGTAATTACTTAATGTAAAATACTCATGTAAAATAATACTTAATGTAAAATACTCATGCAAAATAATACTTAATGTAAAATACTTATACGTTTAGGTAAATTATTCATTCTAGCTGCCGGAAACTGAGATACAACAACGTTTGCCGCCTATATTTGAGCAAATTTAACATCAGAGACAATAGAATGCCTGACATATTCATTAGTTTCTCTTCATCAGATTTTTTTTTTTTATTAGAAATCTGATTCAACTAGTTATCGTACTTTTCAATCACAATTGAATGTTTCAAATTCTTGAAAAATAATTGAACAAGAAATGCCATTTAAACAAAAATGTTAAGAGTTAAGAAAATTCTATTCTAGTTTTAAAAAGGGAAAAAGTTTTTTCCAAATGGGCTTAAAAGGATTTATATGCTAATGAGATATAACATCTTTGGAATTTAACTTAGTGAATTGTATTTTTTCCCCCATTAAGTACTTTTAAAATTCAAAATATAAATATCGACAAAAAAAGCACTTAAGAATGAAAAAGCATTTTTCTTAATCAACGAAATAATTTAACGTGACATTCTTTAAATTCTCAATCTACATTCCCATTCATATACAAACAAATAATAATAAACATTTGAATGAAGAGAAAATAACACACCATTTTTGCTATTTGTAAGACTTAATAAATATTTTGAAAATTCTGTTTGAGATTTCTTAATGTAAATTGGTTATGTTTTTAAAAATGCATGTTTATTATTACTGACCCTATTTACTGGTCATTTTTCGTTAATTCTTTCTTAGTAGTAGTAGTAGTAGTAGTAGACGATTATTTTTCAAATTAATATTTAATCTTTGGTCTGGCACTCAGTGTCAGAGGTTTCGGGTTCGAGTCCATGCGATACCATAATTATTTGTAGGGGTCTGAAATCCACTTTAAACCGTAGGTCTCGGTATAATATGACTCTAGAGCGTTGGGCGTATGGTTGTGGTTTTCTTATTGACCATCAATATCTAGACTAAGTTCAAGAACCGTGTGATCTCTCATGGAAAAATGATTTGGATTAGGTTGGTTTGCCGCTTTACGGTCATTTTGTGCACACGATGGAAAAACAGATCGAAACCTACAGTTTAACGTGGATTCCAAACAACTCACAAACATTCATGCCACAGCCAGGATTCGAACCTGAAGCTTGTGGTACCAAAGGCCAGCCACTTGGCCATCAGGCCGCTACTCAAAAGAAATATCTCCTGTCACGAAATCTGCCAGTGGGCAGACGGCGTTGACCCACCATGGGGCCGTTGTGTCAATGAAGAAGAAAAAAAAAAATATTTAAACTTTTCTAGAAATATTTTTTTAGATACATTTTTATCTATTTGTACTCCACTGGCCTAAATGGCCGAGTGTCTAGAGCTCTGGCACTCATTGCCACAGGTTTCGGGCTCGAGTCCCGGCGGTGCCATTAATGTTTGTAGTGGTTCGGAATCCTCTTTAAGTCGTAGATCTTGGTCTGTTTAGCTCTCGTGTGCACAAAATGAACGTAGACTGACAAACCAAACCAAAACATTTTTACTGGGTAGTGTTGTCAGACCTACGCCCAACGCTCTACTGTCATATGAGACTGTGACCTACAGTTTAAAGTGCATTCCGAACCACTAACATCCATGGTACAGCTGGAACTCGAATCCCGGATACATTTTAAGCTGTATGTTCCGATCTGATATGACTGTGTAGAGAGCCACAGAGCCTAATCAGATTTCTCACCCACATCGTTTCCCAAACTGTAAAGGGGTAACTGAGCTCTGGGCACAGTGATGTGGTGTAGTATTTGTACTACACGTATCATGAATTCCACTAATGTATGCGACGAACAACCCACGAATGGCTTCCAGAAAGACTTTTAGAGTTAACTGTCCTCCATTTGCTGTCGCATAGGTTAAATGAGACCCTTTTATGTCTGTTCAATCAATCGTTGCCAAGTTTTCTGGCATTTTAATGCAGTGACTGTAATACACTCTGCTTGCCAATTCGAAACAGCACATTAGCTGTGAGTTTTAGCACGGATTCGGCTGTTGTTATATGCTTTTAAAAATTAAAAAAATTAACTTACATTTAAGAATGTAAAAGTAACAACAATTTTTTCCCTTGTCTCTAAATTTTGAATTCACTCTTTAAACATTTAAAACTTTGTTCAAACATTTCTTTTGGTGTATGTTGAGTCTGGGGGTTCCGTGAAAATCATTTTACGACGGAAAAACCACGTGTCAGAGAAGGAAGAAGTTCCGAAACGGAAAAGAAAAAGTGATGTATGCGAAGACATAATGCATGTTTACGTTTCCGGTAGTTTCAATTAGTCTGGGTAACACTTTAGGGTTCTTCCTGCTCAAGAGCAAAGTGTGACACAACGCACGTAGAATCCTAAGAAATAAAAAGGAAAATTTCTTCAATTTCACTAAGAAATTGCTCATTTTACTAAGAATTGCACTCCATTGTTAAGAAAGTAATAAAACCAGACTTATTAAAGCATTATAGACTATTATGTACCTTTATTCAATCCCTTCTATTAGCTCACACTCTCCCTATATATATCTTGTTCAAATTTCCAATCGTTCATAAAATCCTTTTTTATTCCTCCACTCACGTTCAAATACATTTTATTTAACTTGTAGTGGATGACACTGGATGTTAATACAGTTTTTTTTTCAAATATTAATTCAGTAATTAAACTTAATTAATTAATTTTAGGGTTTTTTAGATTTAAGTTGCATGTATCTACCAATAGATGGCGCCAGATAAACTTAAAAAAATGAATGAAAATTATTTATGAAGGACTTTCTGCAATAGAGTGAAAAAAAGTAGGATTTTTTTTTAATACATTACTTGTTTTATTCGTATTTTTTTTTTTTTTTTTCTGTATGTAAGCAAATAACGTAATAGTTTAAACAGTTTTAATTAAGTTTTAAGAATTCATTGACCTTAAAGACAAGAATTTGCAGCAGATACATCGTTACTTAGGATGCACTACATTCACAGTTTTTATACCACATCTTAAAATAAACACCTCAGGGGGTTCACCATTCGGTTCCGAATCTAATTTTCCCAATTCAGAAAACTCGGCTTACTTTAATCGAAAATAACTCAGCAACATTTAATTCCTCATAATCAACACTGGCGCAACAGCCCCATGGCGGGCTAAGGCAGTCTGCCTACTGGCAAATTTAGAGACGGGAAATGTCTTTTTTACAGGATAGGGTTGTCAGTCCTATGCCCCTCGCTCTACAGTCATTAGATCGGGTCTACTACAGTTTAAGATGTACTCGAACCCCTACAAACATCCATGATACCACCGGGACTTCGAACCTGAAATCTGATAGACAGGTCCGCCAGAGTGCTAGTCACTCGGCCATCAACATTCAATTTTAAAAATAAATTTTATTTTTATTTGATATTCTTCTTCAATGATACAACAGCCCCATGGTGGGCCAAGAACGTCTGCCTACTGGCAGATTTCATGGTCTCCATTGAGGTCACACGGGTTCTTGACTTAATCTAGATGCTCTGTTTATCTACAGTCATAAGAAAAAAAGCATTTTTACGGTTTAAAGTCTTTATTACTAAAAACCACCACAAATATCCATGGAATCTGTTTCACATTTCGAAAAATAATTAATTTTTAATATTAGTATCAAAATAATAACTGTTTAGCACACAAAAAGAATTTTAGCAAAATATTCAACGTTATTTTTAAGAAAATGTTATTTTACGTCCATACAAAAAAATTAGATTTAAATTTCATTCATCAACTGTATGACTTTTTTTTTTCAGTTAACCTTATGGTTAAAATAATCTAAGGTTTAAAAACAGCTGTGCACGTTTATAGCATCTTGAAAATTTATGAAAAAAATTCCAAAATCTCAAAAATGTTTTTCTCTAAAAATCTCAATTGACTTTAAGTAAATTCTAAATTAAAATACATTAAATTTTTTTTTAATGTAATAATATACACTCTAAAACGAAATCTGGCGAAAGAACTCTTAAATTCTAACATTAACGAAAGAAAATCTTTTTTTCCCAAATTTCAAAACCTGGGGGAAAAATGATAATCTTTTGTTTAGTTACATTTATAGATTTTTCTTTTACTTTACACGATATGAAGTTCATGGTCTCAAAAATTAAATAGCTGATTTTTAAGTTGGATTAAAAATATCTGATGCCGTGCAAGTTAATTTAACATTAATAATTTAAAAAGAAATATATGACCTCAAAATTATTTAGTAAATGTTTCATTAAAACATTTCTTTTTAAGCAGTAAATATTAGAATATAACATATTAAAATCATAAAAAAGATACGATAAACAAAATCTTACGGAACTTTTAAATACTGACATTAATGTATGAAATAATTTTCTACATCTAGTTTGGTTTGTCACTCTACAGTCATTTTGTGCACACATAGGCTAGTTAGACAGGGACCTACAGTCTATTGGCAGATTACTATACATAATATGTCTTCTTTTTACATGGTAGGGCTGTCCGCCTTACACACAATACTCTACAATCATATGAGACCGGGTCCTACTGTTTAAAGTGGATCCAGAAGCACTACAAAAACTCCATGGCACCTCTAGGACTCGAGCCCGAAACCTGTGGCACTGAACCCCAGTCAGAATGTTAACACATCAAAATTTTAAATATTAAAAAATATATAAGATAAAAGAAATCTGTCGTAGAAAAGAATGCGTAAGTCTTAAATATTAACAAATTTAGATGTATCAAATATAATTTCCAAAATTTTACAAACATCAAAGAACATTTCAGATGTTTTGTATCAATTCATTTCTATATTTTTTTCTCTAAAAAAAAAAATTGTCTAAGCAATTAAATTCTTAATTGTAAATACGATTAATAAAATACCTGATTTAAAAAACAGTTGGAATTTTCATTCAAATTCAAAGTCTATTTATTAATTATTTAATAAATAATATTCGGTAAAAAAATCATATTTATTTAAAAGTACTTATTAATTATATATTACTTTAGTACAGTAAATTAAGATTTTAAAAATACACAATAATATAACAAGTAACAAAATCTAGCACAAAGCCGTTACGTTCTAAATTTAGCGTATCAAAATCATTTCCCGAGATTTAAGAACATCTGGTATTGAATTTGCATCAATGTGCGTATATTTTTTAATTCTTTAAGCAAAAATCGCTATCTAAAATCGCTGCACATACCAATTTTATGTTGAAAATTTAACGAAAAGTTCTTCATCATCATCATTAGCGCAACAATCCCATGGTGGGTCAAAGCCGTCTGTCTACTGGCAGATTTCGAGACAGGAGATGTTTTCTTTGTATGGGTAGGATCGTCAGGCTTACAGTTATATTAGATCAGAACCTACGGTTTAAAGTGGATTCTGAATTATCACAAACATCTGTAGCCCCGCCGGGACTCCAGCTCGAAACCTATCGCACCGAGCGCTAGTCACTCGGTCATCAGGTATCTATCACAGAAAAGACAACAAAATTATAAACATTAAAAAATGTATAAAATAAAATATATCTTAAATGTTAACTTAGATGTATCTATTTGATTTTCCTAAATTTCAATAACTTTGAAAAAATTTCAAATGTTTTGTATCAATTGACATAAATTTAAAAAAAAATTATTTTTTTAAATAATAAATAAAAAAAAATCTTTAATAAATAAAATGTAATTTTTAATGTCTAAATTGTTGACTGTATATACGATTGATAAAATATACCCTATTTTAAACAGCTGGACATTTCAATTGCATTTCAGGTCTATTAATTATTTAATAAATTATATTTCTCAAGAAAATCATATTTATTTAAAAGTAGTTACTAATTACATATTAATTTACTTCTCAATAAAAATATTAAAGTTTAAAAAAAATACACAATAATATACAATTAACAAAATCTGGCACAAACCATTACATTCTAACTTTAAAATCATTTCTCCAGATTTCAAAACATCTGGGATTGAGTTGATATCAATTTTCTCGTGTATATTTTTTTTTCTTTAAGCAAAAATCTCTATCTAAACCATTAAATGGCTAAATCTTAATAGTAGCTGCGCATACCAATTTTTTGTTGAAAATTTAATGAAAAGTTCCTCATCATCATCATTAGTGCAACAGCCCCATGTTGGGGAAAAGCCATCTGCCTACTGGCAGATTTCGAGACAGGAGAAGTTTTCTTTTAAGGAGTAAGGTTGTCAGCCCTACAGTCATATTAGACCGGGATCTACGGTTTAAAGTGGATTCCGAACCATCACAAACATCCAGAGCACTGCCCGGACTCGAACCCCAAACCTGTGGCACTGAGAGCCAGAGCGTCTGTCACTCGGCCATCAGGTCGCCAGATTAACAACGCAACAAAATTATAAATATTAAAAAAATATATAAGATAAAAAAAAATTCGGCGTAAGTTTTAAATATTAACATAAATGTATCAAATTGAATTTCCTAAATTTCAAAAATTTCGAAAACATTTCAGATGTTTTGTATCAATTCATTTCTATAGTTTTTTTTTTTTCCTTTAAAAATAGTTGTCTAAACAATTGTTTCCTGTAACTGTCTTGTTAATAGTACATACGATTGATAAAATACCCGTGTTTAAAAAACAGTTGGACATTTCAATTGCAATTCATGCAAATTTCAAAGTCTATTAATAATTTAATAAATAATATTTCGAAAAAAAATCATATTTATTTAAAAGTACTTACAAATTAAAGATTAATTTATTATTTTTTTTTCGCAATAGAAATATTAAAATTTTATATATAAGTAATAATATAACAATTAACAAAATCTAGCAAAACCGTTACATCCAAACTTTAAAATCATTTCCCCAACTTTCATAACATCTGGGATTGAGTTTGTATCAATTTGCTCGTGTATATTTTTTTTCTTTAAGCAAAAATCGCTATCTAAACCACTTAAATCTTAATAGCAACTGCATACACCAATTTTATGTTGAAAATTTAACGAAATGTGCGTCATCATCATCATTCGCGCTACAGTCCCACGGTGGGCCAACGCCGTCTGCCTACTGGCAGGTTTCAAGACAGGAGATGTTTTCTTTTATGGGGAAGGGTCGTCAGCCCTACAGTAAAATTACACCAGGACCTACGGTTTAAAGTGGATTCGAACCATCATAAACATCCATGGCATAGTCGGGACTCTAATCCGCAACCTGTGGCACCTAGTGTCAGACACCCCAATAATGAGACCAAATTATAAATATTAAAAAATATTAAATAAGATAATTAATTTATCTCATTTTAGTATAAGATTAAATAAATACAGCTTAAGTCGTAAATATTAACATAAATGTATCAAATTGAATTTCCTAAATTTCAAAAACTTTGAAGACATTTCAGATGTTTTGTATCAATTCACTTCTATAAGTTTTCTTCATTACTTTTTAAATAATAAATTTTAAAAAAATCTTTATTAAATAAAATTTAATTTTTAATGTCTAAACAATTAAATCGTTGACTGCACATACGATTGATTAAAATACCCGATTTAAAAACAGCTGGACATTTCAATTGCATTTCATGTCTATTAATTATTTAATAAATTATATTTCGCTAAAAAAAAATCATATTTATTTGTGGTTGTTCTAATGCAGCTGGTAATACAGACAGTTAATCTTTATGCCATAAGCAAATTCTGCACTGCTGTTACTCATTTAGCATTACACTGGGGGTACGTGTAGCTTGAAGATATGCTACGGACGCGAGTAAAACTACCCATATTAGTAATATACACTACCCATTTTAAATAGTAACATAAATGTATCTAATTGATTTCACTAAATTTCAGAAACTTCGAAGGCATTTTAGCTCATTTATAACAATTCATTTCTGTATTTTTTTCTTTAAAAAATAAGTGTCTAAACAATTATTAACTGTACATACGATTAATAAAATGCCCGTTTTAAAAAACATCTGGGGATTTTAATATCATACTATTCAAATTCAATATCTATTAATTATTTAATAAATAAAAGTTCATAAAAAAAATCATTTATATTTAAAAGTACTTACTAATTACATATTACTTTAGTATAATATTTTTTAGTATACTATACACAATAATATACAATTAAAAAATCTAGCACAAACTTTCTACAATTTTAATGTATCAAAATCATTTCCCTTGATTTCAAAACATCTGCGATTGAGTTTGCATCAATTTGTTTCTGTATGTAGTTTTTCTTTAAGCAAAAATCGCTATCTAAACCATTAAATGGCTAAATCTTAATAGCAGCTGCACATACCAATTCTATGTTGAAAATTTAATGAAAAGTTAATCATCATCGTACATAGCACCACCGGGACTCGAGCCCGAAACCTATCGCATCGACGGTCAGAGCATCTGTCACTTGACCATCAGTTCGCCAGATTAACAACACAACAAAATATAAATATTAAAAAATGTATAAAATAAAAGAAAAAAGAAGTCTTAAATATTAACAAATATAAATGTATCAATTTATTTTTCTAAATTTCAATAACTTCGAAGACATCTCAGATGTTTTGTATCAATACATATCTACAATTTTTCTTTTAAAAAATAAATGTCAAAACATTTAAATTGTTGATTGTTTATACGATTGATAAAATACTTATTTAAAAAACAACTGGACATTTCAACCGCATTTCATGTGTATTAATTAATTGATAAATTATATTTCGCAAAACAATCGTAATTATTTAAAAGTACTTAAATACATACTACTTTAGTACAGTATTTTTGTATTAGTAAAGATATTCAAATTTTGAAAAATACATAGTAATATATAATTAATAAAATCTAGCACAAATCGTTTCAACTTTAACATATCAAAATCATTTCCCCAGATTTCAAAACATCTGGGATTGAGTTGGTATCAATTTGCTCGAGTATATATTTTTCTTTAAGCAAAAATCGTTATCTAAACCATTAAATGGCTTATTTCTTTGTATGTACCTTTTTAATAGGATTTTAAGCGTGACACATGTGCATTTTGACAACGCCATAGATTTACCAGAAACTTGCGCAACACTCAAAGACAGCCTACACAAATTTATCTTTCGAAATATATGTCTCGAGAAATCGGTAGCAAAGTCTCAAACTAAATACGGCTTTGGCTACCCTTATAATCCCGTACGGCGCCTCAAATACTACATCAACACCATCTTCTTCTTAAGCACAACTCCACAGATGGTGCGAGCATTTCAGAGGGGAGGGTCTTACTGAAGAAGGTGGAAAGGGGAGGGTAAACATCTGCACGAGGAAAATTTTTGTGGAAATAAATATAAAAAGTTCAGAAAAGCAGCGAGTTTAATTGCAAAAGAATATATAACTGCAAGATAAAACAAAAAGTATTGCATCTCAGATTTACAAAAAAAAAAAAAATATGGTCTTCTATACAAGGAAAGATATTCAGTACAATTTGGAAAACGTTTTATTTTATTTTTATTTTTTTTGCTTTAAAAAAAAAAAAGAAACCTTAAGAAAATAGGTAGGAAAAAAAAAAAATCTTAAGGACGACTTGTACAACTAGCTCTTATGTACTTAGTCGACTCCACCCACAATGTATCCCACCTGTTAACAAAACTCCACCCACGTATCACAGAAAATTTTTGTACTGCTCAAAAACAAATTGTTTTCGTTTCAATGTATACAAAACAGTCCAACCCCAAGCGGTACTTTGATCTGTGCTGATGTACAGAGCGATTTTGTGATCCAGATGGTTGATACCGGCCATCTTTGATCTTACGAGATCTTTTCTGCTCTGTTATGGTGATGCTTTTTTTCCCCATGCGAGTAAGATAATATTCCCTAATTTTCCCTACTCGGTTGCAGAAGTGAATGTACGAGAGGTTTTTGTTCCAGTAAATGTAAAAATAAAGACACTTGAATGAAATGCGTACACATGAAACTTTTGTATCTATTTTATTTAAAAAAAAATAGCGTTAAGTTGCTAATTCCATTTCAAAATTTACAAAATTTGTTGTTAATAATAATAATTTTCTTTTCGATGGCGTTATAAATTTCGTTAGGTTTAATAATTAATAAATCACAACTGTTTATTCGAATTTCGAATGGGCTTATAGGAAAATATTTTATTAACTCAAATTTAAAAATTCTAATTTTATTAATAAAATAATATTAGGACATAAATATAAAAAGCAATAAATTATATTATCAAATAATATTGTACTTCGGATTTTTTTTTTTTTTTTTTGTCTGATAGTAAAATTACAAAAATTACTTTTTCAACATAGTTATTATTTTTCCATCAGAAAAAAATGACCACGATTGAATATAAACAAAAATTCTACGAAAAATATGCTCATAAGAAGGGCCTGATGGTTAGAGCTCTGGAGTTCGGTAGCACAGGGTTCGAATTCCGGTGGTGTTTGTGTTGGTTCGGAATCCATTTTAAACCGTAGGTCCCGGTCTAATAGGATCGTAGAGTAGTGGGGGTAGTGTTACTCGCGTCCGTAGCATATCTTCAAGCTACATGGTCCCCCTGGGTAGTGCTAAATGTGTAACAGCGGTGCAGCCTTTGCTTATAGCATCAAGATTATCTGTGTCTGTATTGCCAGCTGCATCAGAACAACAACATTTAAGCTTAAGATAGAATGTGATATTTAATTTATCCGTAGAGTTATTAAAAAAAATAAATAAATAAAAATGTTTTTAGTTGTTTTTTTATAAATTTAAAAAAAAAAGGGAGCTGAAATTGGTTTTAAGTGTTTTAATAAAGAAAATAAAGAATAAATTAAAACATGCAGTATTTAAGAAATTATCAAACAGGTTGAATTAATATTATAGTTCAATAAAATTTTACGAAGTTACACGCGCGCAAAATTTACGCTGCAGTTTTTACGAAGAATTAACTTTACACCTGATTTGCATTAAGTATATTTAAAAATATATTTTATATCATTTTATCTTAGAGAACAAAAATTTAAGGACTTGATGGCTGAATAACGAGCGTTCTGGTGCTCGGTGCCACAGGTTTCTGGTTCGAGTCCTGTCTGTGCTATAGATGTTTGTAGTGGTTCGAAATTCACTTTAAACCGTAGATCCCGATCTAATATGATTGTTGAGCTTAGGGCTATTAATCTTATACCATAAAAATAAAACATATCCTGTTCAGACTTCTACCTACAGGGGCTTTATCACAAGTACAAGAAGCTGCTCCCCTTTCCCTTCTTCTATGGGGCTACACGGGTTCTTGTACTTGGTCTAGATGTTGCTGTCTACCAAATGAGATAAGAAACAACAACAACAAAAATTTATATTCTGACAAAAAAATAGTAATAAAATTTGAAAAATAATAATCTTTCGTTAGATTCGTGGGACTTTAATATTTATAAATATTGAATGCGTATTATTAAGTATCATGTACAAATAAGATGTTTTTTGCTACTTTATATTGTATTTAATATTTCATATTATATTACGAAAATAATATTTTTTTCCCCTACGGACAAATCCATAGGGAATTTAGGCTACCAGAAATTAGAAACTATTTATATCATTATAAATATTTATAAATATTGAACGCGTATTATTTGTAGATGCGTATTATTGGTAGTTTCGTTAGATGCTGTTTTATTATTTTTATATTGTATTTAATATTTCATATTATATTACAAAAATAATAATAAAAAAAATTTCCCTACGAGCAATTCCGTAGGGATTTTAGGCTTCCAGGAGTTTTTGAACCAGGAAAAAAAAAAAAAATGTAGCCTTATAATGTCAATCACTTGTTCTATGGCGAGAAATAATTACAAGAGTTTTTCTATTTGATGTTGATATTTGCCCTTCCTTTGTCTTGCCTTCAATTCATTTCTCAAATAATGAATTCATCAATACGTTTCAAAAACGAAAAACAAATTAACCCTTCAAAAATGCAGGAGGGCAAACCCATCCGACATCGATTTTGAATGAGTTTGATGACTGAAATTTGATACGAGTCGTAAAACGGGTCATTTTAAAGGTTTTCAACTTAGAACCGTTAGAAGGTCGTAACTGTCATTAACTCGTGTTGAAAAATTGAATAAAAATTGTCATCATTTTCTAGTGATAATAATTATAAGATGTAATTAAAAACATGTGTTAATCAAATGTTTTATTAACATTGTATTTATTTAAGTATTATTTATTTGAAGCATTCTTATTAAAAAACTGTAACTTTAACTGGAACACGTATTTTTTAACAATTTAAAAAAATCGTTATTTTTTGTTCACATCTAACGTTTTACAACACGTTTTTTAAAAATTTTATTGTTATTGTACTTATGTATTAATTAATCTTGGATGTTATCGTTATTATTAAGTAATGTTGGATATTATCGTTGTTGGATATATTCGAAAAATCATTATTTTTTGTTCATAACAAATAATTTTACCACACATTTTTTTTCAAATTTTATTATTATTGTATTGATTTATTAATTAATGTTGGATATTAATCGTTATCGTTATTAATTAATGCTGGATATTAATCGTTATCGTTATTATTAATTAACTTTGTATATTATCGTTGTTGAATATAATTGAAAAATCGTTATTATTTTTGTTCACATCTAACTCTTTTACAGCATTTTTTTTTTTAATTTTATTGTTATTGTATTTAATTAATGTTGGATATTATAGTTGTTGTTAGATATAATCGAAAAATCATTATTTTTTTTTTGTTCACTTCAAACGCTTTTACAACACTTTTAAAAAAAATGTTAATATTATTGCACTTATTTATTAAATAATGTTTGATATTACTCAATATATTGTTACTAAAACTGTAGAACACGTTCAACACGATTTTATACGAAAAATGGTTCTTTTTGTTTGTTTGTTAAAATCTGATACTTTTAACATATGTTTACAAATTATTTAATTTATGAAAGTAGTTTAACAAAAAAATCGGCATTCAGAAACTGCTGATCAAATAAATAAAATTAATCACAGAAATCATAAAAAATATTTTAAAGAAAAGTCCTTTTCTTCTTATCCTGCTTGGTTGACTGCAACATCTAGACTAAGTCCGAGAACCCGTATGGTCTCATGAATGAAGGAAAGGGGAGGGTATAGCTGCTGTTGTGATGGAGCACCCGTAGGTAGGTAGAAATCTGACTTGGCTCCGTGTCGTTAAAGAAGGAGGGCAGTTCCGGAACATTTAGGGAGAACTACTCGGATGTGAGTGTCGTATGCGAGAAAATCCGCAAAACTTCCACCAGGTAGTCCGAGTAACGAGGCAAGATGTTGAACATCCCAAACGCCATCCAATCTCCTCGTTTTTAAAACATCTTGTACAACAAAACCGCCAGTGGATTGAACCTGCGTCCTAATGCTCAACAGCGGCACCAGTTGCCACTGAGCCATGAGTCGAGCATAATATGAGCAAAAATACCTTTAAAAGTTAAAAATGTTTCAATAAGATGAAAACAATAAGGTTTAGTGTTAGTAATTTTTGATCAAAAAAATATTGCAAAAATTGGATAATAAATTATAATAACTTTTTCTTAAATGGCATGATGAAAATGGTTGTCCATTGTCAGCGTAACACCCCAAAATTTTCACTTGAGTTCATTTATTACATTTTGAACTTAGCAGCTTGACTAAATGAGAACTCAATAAAAGATTAGCAACTTAATTTATATAATGACAAAGAAAATGATATTTATCTTTTGATAAATATTTATTTTGTTATTCAAAAAAAAAAAAGTATAAAATAAAATCAATACATTTTATACGCTTTCAGACACATGAACATGAAATTCATTAAAACATCTTTTCAAAAGTAAATGTAGCTGAAGAAGGCGAAATTTTTTTCTTTCTCTTTATTCTCAATTTATGTGAGAAAATAAAATATTTAAAAATGAAAACATAAAAGTGTTTATTCTGCCTCGATATCATTAAAAAAGTTATCCGGTCTGTTGAAATTATGAAGTTTATTTTATTGATTTTCTTAAAAAAATTAATAACAAGTCTTATTGTGTAGGATGTTTGATCTTTACTGAGCTGCGGTTGAAGCCACATCTTAAAAGGATGATTCTTTCTTTTTTAGTTTTTATGATTTCATGCATTAAATAAACTCAAATATTAAAAAAAAAAAAATAGTGTAATTTATTTTTTTTTTTTTTGTTTTGACAGAAAATTAAATGAATGAATTTAAAAACTTATTTTTCATTAAAAATAGTTAATATATCTATTTTTTAATAAAGAAATCTTTTAATTTTCGAAGATTGATTTTTTGGAGAATCTACTATAATTTTTGAGTATAAATTTAAAAAATAATGCTGATGAACCTAATTAAAATAAATGTTAAATCACCCATCAAAATTTAAATAACTTAGTATCTAAATCCTGAAAATTAAAGACAGCTGTTTTTTGCCGTTTTCTAATCAAATATTACATTTTATCCCTCAGTGGCTCGCATTATCAATGAAAATCTTTATGAAGAAGAACAATTTTATTAAAGTAGTGGTTATAGACATAATTTATAATATCGTTAATATATATATATATATAATCGAATCGTGGCCTCAGTAGAAACATACGCCGCTGGTTAGTATTAGCGTTGAGGTTCTTTCCACTGGCGGCTTTGTTGTAGGCACTTTTCAAAAAAACGAGGAGACAGGATGGCGTTTGGGATGTTCAGCCTCTTTTCTCGTTAGTTGGACTACCTATTGAGAATTTTCGGGCTTTCTCCAATACTATATGCAATAGTTTTCTACAATCTTCCCGGAGGGCACTGCCTTCCTCTTTCATGTCACGGAGCCAAGTAGACTTTTTCCTTCACAATACAGTCTCCGCTTCCCTTCTTCCATGAGTAAACTATTCATAAAGTGTAGATGTTGCTACTTCCTCTTTCACTGCCTTCCCTTTCAGCGTCACGGAGCCAAGTCAGACTTCTACCTACGGGTACTCTATCACGGGTACTTCTATCATTCAGATGTTGCTACTATCAAGTGGGAATCTTCCCTGCCTCCTTCCTCTTCAGCCTCACGGAGTCAACTTCTACCTACGGGTACTCTATCACAACAGAAGCTGTCTCCGATTCCCTTCTTCCATGAGTAAACTATTCATAAAGTGTAGATGTTGCTACTATCAAGTGGGATAGAATCTTCCCGGAGGGCACTGCCTTCCTCTTTCAGCCTCACGGAGCCAAGTCAGACTTCTACCTACGGGTACTCTATCACAACAGAAGCTGTCTCCGATTCCCTTCTTCCATGAGTAAACTATTCATAAAGTGTAAACTATTCATCTTCCCGGAAACTGTGGAGATCAGACTTTACCTACGGGTACTATCACAACAGAAGCTGTGTCCGATTCCCTTCTTCCATGAGTAAACTATTCATAAAGTGAGATACTTCTTCCGGAGGGCACTGCCTTCCTCTTTCAGCCTCACGGAGCCAAGTCAGACTTCTACCTACGGGTACTCTATCACAACAGAAGCTGCCTCCGCTTCCCTTCTTCCATGAGTAAACTATTCATAAAGTGTAGATGTTGCTACTATCAAGTGGGATACAATCTTCCCGGAGGGCACTGCCTTCATCTTTCAGCCTCCGGAGCCAAGTCAGACTTCTACCTACGGGCCTGCCTCCGCATCTTTCAGCTATTCTCACGGTTGCTACTATCAAGTGGGATACAACTTCCCGGAGGGGGTACTGCCTTCCTCTTTTTCAGCCTCACGGAGCCAAGTCAGTACTCTATCACAACAGAAGCTGCCTCCGCATCCTTCTTCCATGAGTAAACTATTCATAAAGTGTAGATGTTGCTACTATCAAGTGGGATAAGAAATATAGCTCTTAAATAAAAAAAAAAAAAAAATCTACGCAATAAAATATAAGAATACAAAATTTAAACAATAAAATCTACACTTTTTTTCAAAGCATTTTTTTTGCTAACATGAGCCATCAGTAAGAATGACCATTACTCCCTAGTTGAGCTAACATTATGCTGTTTTCAATTGTTGCTCTTCGCTATTGGATATGCAGCTGATTCAGCGTTACAAGGATGGACGACTTGCTGCATTTAATATTAAACTACCACGTCTTGGAACAAATGCCCTCAATGTTAGCATCTGTAAATTTGTAGGTTTCTTCCTCGCCTCAGAGTAAGAAATTCTTGCAGACAGATTTGTTTTAACTTCCTTCGCCATAGACACTAAAACTTTCTTCGGCTTCGGTGTCAGGATTCGAACCAGGATATATCATTTTGAAAATTCGACTCCTGTCCACTAGGTAACGGTCTGATGACCAATTGGCTAGCACTTTTGGTACCACAGATTTCCGATTGGAACCCTGGCGGTGGCATGGATGTTTGTTGGTGGGTCGGAATCAACGTTAAACTATAGGTCCTGGTCTAATTTAGCCCTTGTGTGCACAAAATGACCGTGGTGCGACAAACCAAACCACACCTGCCATACTATGTGGCTCCTAGGGTCATTTGTAATTGAAAAAAAACTTATTTACATCATTATTTTCCTGATCATTATTTTCCAGTTTTCATGTTTTTTAAATTTAATTTTAAATATTTTTTTTTCTTTCATTTTTGAAATTTAGCATTAAAAAAAAAAAAATTTTTTAATGAAAATTGATCATTCCTGATACAGGAAGGGATCATTTATTATTGTTTTTTCATGTAAATAACATTAATTAGAAATCATTATTTTTGGAAAATCAAAAATCGAAATCATTTGATTTACCGTTAAAAATACCATTCATCATTGATTAACGACATTCAAGGAACTAAGGCTACATTCATAACGAATTAAAGTAATTTCCATTTTCTGCATAAAAACCAAAAATTCTACTTTGGGAAAAGGACCAAGTTCAAAGACTGCGTTAATAATTTTACAAACTATGTTTCCTTTTTGTTTTTGTTTATTTCTAAACTGGTTTCCATGTAGTTGACCCTGAAACAACGGTTACGTCGTAACCACCTCTGGAAGGCACCAATGTCACTTCTCAATCTCGTACCGTTACTCTTCAGAGGAAGATTCTCTCTCTATTTGGTAAAGAAATGGTTCTAATACCATCGAACCCTGACTGCATACCAGTTATGGGCATCTCTTAGGAAGTTGCTAAGGCAGAGCGCAACAATCTATTATACTCTTTCCTTTTAAATTTGTTTTCTTTCACAAATTCAGAAAAGCAAATTCTTTAAAATTCCTGTTTTGTTTCAAAATTGATTTTATGTTCGGTTATCACACCTTCTAAGGATAACTTTAAGAAAACATGATTGCTGTTGGTGGGTGTTGATCATGGAAGGCTACTGAAAAGTCTTGAAAATAGCAATAGCAAAAGAAAAAAGTTGCAAAAAGGTAGATAGGATTTGTAATATACCAGGGGGGGGGAATTAAACAATGTCTTTTATCCGTCTATTATATGATTCCTATTCCAAATTTACTTTGTATTCATTTACCACTTTTTATACGGATAACTTCAGAAAACATAATTTTATTTTTTCCAACATAAGGGCATTGAAATGTCTGGAAAAAAAAAAAGATTTTTTAATGCATGCAAAAGATAAAATCGATCTGTAATATTTGAGCACATTGTTGAACAGAGTTTGTAATAATGAGCGATTCAAATGGTTAAAATCCTTATTAAAAATATTTATTGAGCTGTATAAATACCTTTCTTTAGAGCTTCTTTAAGTACATCTAAAAAAAAACATTTTATCGTGAGTTGCATTAGAAGAAAAAAAGATTATCTTAAGAGGCGCATTAAATATTATAATTTAATTGCAAGTGACAATTTACGCCGCGTTTGATCAGTGGTAACGTGCGCTGCTGGTGAGCATTTCAAGGTTCTGGGGTTCAATCCGCTGGCGCCTTTGTTGTAGACACTGATTCAAACAACGAGGTTACTCGATGGCATTTAGGATATGCAGCATCTTGCTTCCCTAGTCAGACTGCCTGGTGGGAGTTTTCTGGGTTTTCTCCATATCAAACGCAAATGCGGAGTGGTTCTTCCTGATGGCAAAGCCCTACTTCTTCAGCTACTCGAAGCCAACTAGATTTCTACTTGCATGTGTTCCATCCCGACGGAATCTGCCCCTTATGTGTAGATACTAAAAGTAAAAATTTTGATTGATTATCAAGGCTTTCAGCTTTGGGTTATACATTACTGGTTTTAAAAAAAGGTATATTTTTTCTTTAATTAATTTGTATTAACTAGCATTCAGTTATAGTTTTGTTTGTTTCTGTGAGTTTCGTCATGATTTAAACAAAAATATGCTAAAAATATAAAAAGAATTGAAAAATTATTAATTATTGTATTATTTCGTATTTTATACAAAAAAAGTTTCTAAACGTTAGCATGTTTAGAAACTTTTTCCTTACATATGAACTACTAGGATTCTACTCGATTTAACCGTCCTGATGACACTTGACCAGTGCTCTGGCGTTTGGTACCATAGGCATCAGGTTCGATGGTTTGGATGTTTGTGAGTGGTTTGGAATCTACGTTAAACTGTAGATTCCGGTTTTTTTTATTAACCTAAAGTGTGTGAAAAAAGACCATAGATCGACAAGTCAAACCTTAATTAAACTATGTTTGACTCACCTATAAATTAAAATAAGATATAGATATAATTCTAATTTTAACCCTAAAAGCATTTTTAAACACTATTAAATATTTTATCTTACTTTTTTTATTATAATAACAAAAATTCTTAATATCATCCAGTTTTAATAGAATGTATCCTCAGTTACATTTTGATAAATATTCTAAATTATTCTTTAGATTAATTAAAAGATACTTTAGATTAATTAAAGTAGACTAATTAAGTAACATTAAAAATAATATAAAATAAGTCGTTACTTATTACTTAAAAATAAGTAATAAATCTTTAAACTTTAAAGAATAATTTTCCTGTATAAATACGTATGTATATTCATAGTAATAAATAACTTCTGATAAATTCTAAAAATTTAATTAATGAAATCTCAAAATAGATATCATGAAATTAATTTTATTCTTATATTTTATTGTTGATTTTATTAATTAATAATCTAGACCTTTTTCTATATTCAATTGAATTCTCTTTTCTTTTCTTTTTGTGTGTGTTTAACCTAACAAATTATTATTTAAACTATGCCATAATCTTTTCAGCAAACAACTTCAAATAAACGATAATAAAAAAGAACATCTTCATTAAAGCAATTAACCTCTTTCCCAAAGCAAGAAAGGAAAAAAAATTCCCTTTCAACAGGTTAAAAATTCCCTCACCAATTCTTACCGCTGTCACTCAATCAGCATCACATTATGGAACACCTGTTAATACGTATTACGTCACGAATGTAAATCAAGGGTTGCCAGAATTTCGTTCAATTTTTAACCATTTTTGGACCAGAAAAACGATTAATCGTTTTTCCCTTTTCCCCTAATCTTTATCCGTTAATTTCTTTCGGTTTTTTTTTTTTTCCCTCAATTTTAACCATTTTTGGATCACAAAACCGATTATTCTTTATTTTTCCTTTTTTTTTCCCTCAATCTTTATCCGTTAATTTCTTTTTTTCCCTCAATATACTTCTTTTAAATGATATCTCCTCGCGTTTTTTTTTCTTTTCCTTTCTTTTCATTGATAAGTTACAGAGAAAGAAATTAAAAAACAAAAAGCAGTCAACTGATAAGGTACACAAGTATATTATAGATACTGTCAAACTTTATCGGCCATATGGGTATATCGTGAAATAAAAAGGACAACTTTTTGGGTTTGACCCGCTGCAGTGATAAATGTTTTTGGAACCTGATTTTTTATTTATTTATTTTTTTTTACTTCAAGCTGCGTGATGCATTGTTCGGGACGATATTCTTACGACATGCACCGTAAATTTTGCAACGATTTATTCTTTTTTGCGTGTGCGTGTGTTTTGATACACGTGCCAGATGTTTACAAATTTCATTGATAAGATTAAACTGTCAGTAGCAATTTTTCGCAGAATGTATTTATTTTACTCACAGGTATAATGCAATGATATTTTTATTAAAAAAATTTTCAGAATTTTAAATCATATGAAAAACAAGCAATTTCTGAAATTTTCTTTAAAAAAATTAAGATTTTTGAAATCTTTTTTTAATTTTTTTTTAGGTCCGTTCTAACATGATCGTAGAGAGTTGCTGAGGTATTGGTACTCCGTGTCCGTAGCTTATCTTCAAGCTATGCCTACCTCCTGGGTAGTGTTAAGTGAGTAACTTCGGTGCAGTGCTTGCCTTAAGGCATCAAAAACAATCGTCTAAATCAGGGGTCTCCAAACTTTTTCGGTCGCGGGCCAAAAATTGAAAAAAAGTTTGATGGGCCAAGAAAAAAATTTTGCTAAAATTTTGAAAACAATATACAAAGTATTACAATTTAAATATGTTAATGAGCAGAATGAAATCGAGATTTCATTTTTTAAAAATTCCTTATAGTGATAATCAGTGAGAACCTCACTATAAGGAATCACAAATGCTCATCTGTCAGTCTATTTCTGAAATAATTCTTTTCAGGTTCATAGACTTTTTCGCATATATCAGATGAAGCAAACACAGCACTGATTTTCTGCCATGAGATATCGAATTTGAGAAACCTGCTTTCGATATTGATTTGTAAAACTCTAACTTTTGGCATATTTAGAAACAACTGCTTGAAATGATTGTTAGAATGTAACTCAATTCATTCAACTTGCAAATCCTTTCCGATTGAAAGCTGTCTGTGCTTGCTGTTTCGTCGATTTAGGTTTTGTAGAACAAAAATAGAGAAAGTAAAAAGATCATCAGTAATTTGAAAAAAAGGAAGAACAAAAATAATATTTAATCAAAGTAGAAAAGAAGATGGATATATAATGTATAAATATATATTTCTTTTAATTTGCCTGGGACCGACAAATTAAAATTCTATCCCGGGCCGGATAGAATCTTCCGGCGGGCCGTAGTGTGGAGACCCCTGGTCTAAATGTTTGCCAGTTGCATTAGAACAACAACAAAAAAAATACTATAATTTATCGTAATAAGTACCATTTATTTGCGAATAGAAGCCGATCATGTCAATGCCTTTTTTTTCTTCAAAAATTTAACTAAATATTAAACGTAAAGCATGTCGCCATGACACCTGCCCTATATGATTATTTGTTTTTCTTTTTCGTATAAAATGTTGCATTCAAAACATACACAAAAAAGTTGAAAAATTAAAGTAACTTTTCTCTTCCATTGTTATTTTTACGTGCTTATTTTTCTAATGTAGGTTTTGGTATTTTTTCCGTTAGCCGAGCGCAAATTTGGCCTTTTGGCGACGAGCAAAAACAAATAACTTCATCTTAAATTAATTTTTAATTTTTTTTTTTATAAATTAAAGAAATATAATCTAAATAAAGAAACACATGCTAGATTTAACGATATTTGACGATTTACTGCTTGCATATGGAAAAGTTTTCTTTTTTACCTTTTTTTTTTTTTGGCGAAATCAGCAGATCCGTCTGTAAGGCAGATTCGTAATTTTGCTTTAGAAGACGTTCGAAAATTCTTGGTTTATACATAGGAATAGCAGCGGCCTGATCGCCAATTGGTTAGCGCTCTGGCCTTTTGGTACCACAGGCTTCAGGTTCGAATCTGACGGAGGCATCGGTGTTTGTGAGTGGCTCGGAATCCACGTTAAATAGTAGGTCCCGGTCTGATTAGCCTAAAGTGTTCAAAAAATGACCTTAGAGCGACAAACCAAATCAAACTGGTAGGAGTTTTTAGTGGCAACTGCAGCATATGTGGATCATATGAAGAAAACCCTTTAAAACTCTACCATGTAGCCTGCCTGACTATTGAAAACAAGGCACTAAATACAATGTCATAATCTTAATCGAGTCTCCTTATTTTTAAGTGGAGTGATTGCAACGAATGCCACTAGTGGATTCAAATTCAATCGTTATCATGTGCATATTATTACTGAGCCGCACTGGCAATTTTTTACAGATAGCATATCTTCGGTTTTATCCTATCTTATAGTCATGGAATTGGGTCTGAATGGTCGAGTGGCTAGCGCTCTGGCGCAAAGTACCACAGGTCTCGGGGTCGGGTCTCGGCGATTGCCATGGATGTTTGTAGTGGTTCAGAATCCACTATATAAAGTAGGTCCCCAGTCTAATAGGATCGTAGAGCGTTGCGGGGGCATTGTTACTCTGCGTCCGTGGTCTTCGGTTACACGCGCCCCCTGGGTAATACAAAGTGTGTACGTCTGTGCAGCATTTGCCTTAAAGGCATCTAAGACCAGCTGTCTGTGTTTGCCAGCTGTATTAGAAAGAAAAAAAAAAAAAATAGTCATGGAACTTTATTTGTTGGATTGTAAGAAAATTGGAAAATTTATTAGGTAGCTATTGAAACAAATTGCGAACTTGATTGATGAGAACCACTGTTACAGGTTCTTCATCTTGTTAACGTTTTTTTTTTTTCAAAAAGAAATTGCATCAGCGATTTTTGTCTATTATTCGTAAGCGAGTTTTTCTACTTTTTGTATAATTACAACAAAAATGGGACTGAATATATTTTGCATTAGAATTATGAATGTTTTTATATACGTTGATAAGTATATTTTATTTTGTCCTCTCATGTTTCTGGTTTTCGCTCTGCGTTCACTTTTTGCGCACACTTTACGATTATTAGACCGGTATCTACTATTAAACATGGATTCCGACCACTCACAAACACATCCATGCCACCACCAGGATTCGAACCTGAACCACGAAAGGCCAGAGCAACTGGCCATCAGGCCACCTCATGCTTTTGCCTATCTAGTTTATGTCTTGTATCAATATGCACATTTAGTGACACTTTTGGGGATGTGCAGATTATACTCGGGGCGACAGGTTTCAGGTTCGAGTCCCGGCTGAACTATGGATGTTTGTAGAGGTTCGGAATTCACTTGCCATAAATATTTAGTAGGTCCCCGTTTCATATGATCATAGAACGTTGTCTCCTATCATGTGGTCCATTTAACTTCACCCACATCATTCCCAAACTGTAAAGGGCAACTCAGTTCTAGGCACAGTGATGTGATGTGTGTGGTAGTAGTAGTAAATTATATTCTTATGTGATGATCACACCAACAAGAAATATGACGTTTTTAAAAAATCGTACATAAAATAATTCTCGATTTATAAGACTAACATTTACAATCACTCTCTAACAATGACCAAAAAATATCAAAATTCTAATTTTTCCCCAATTAAATGTATAATATAACGAAATAAAAAGTAAGTCTTACCTATAAATAATTATTGGAAGGAATAATTTATATTGAGAAATTAGAAGACCACAGAAGAGAGACATGTCAGATCAAGACTTGATTAATTTTTTGACTTGATTTAGTCGTCTCAAGTCTTGCTTTAATTGGCAAGACAATATTGATTGAGTACTTCATTAGAATAAAAGAAAAACAAATACTTTAATGAGATATATTTACATACTTGTCTAGGCAATTTTAATAAGTTTTTTTATTTTCCTTTATAAGGCATGTTAATTAATCTTTAAAAGAGTTTAAGGATGAAATTTGTTTGTGTTTTTTAATATGCGTTTTATGACTTTATTTCTTTCTTGGTTTTAAATTCAGATATTGAAGTGAAGATCTGATAGTAATTAATTTTTTAAATATTATCTTAAGTTGGTACTGTTTTTGTTTTTCTTTAATAGTTACGAATTTAAATAATTTTAAAAGATTAAAACAAACATTAACAAATAAATAATGGAAAATAATTTGTATCGATAACATATCATTTCTGATATATAATATCGTTATTCAAACTGCTTCTTTTTTTTTATCAAGCAATTATGTTTTTTTTTTAATTTCCTTAAAATAAAGATTAAAATGTTCTTGCTAAAAATCCAAGGTAAAACATTGTTATTGTTGTTTTTCATTATTATATTGTGTTGTTGTTATTGTTTTTTTTTTCTTGTTAAAAACTCTAGGTAAAACATTGTTATCATTGTTTTTCACTATTATATTGTATCTTTATTTTATTATTATTGTATTGTTTCTTATTGTTGTTTATAACTTTCTTGTTAAAAACCCAAGGTAAAAACTATTTATTGATTTTCATTATTATTATATTGTATTGTTGTTTGTTGTTATTGTTTTATTATTATTATATTGATGTTTATTGTTATTTTTATTATTGTTTTTATTATTGTTACTATTGTTTTTCTTCTTACAAATCTTATTGTATTCTTGTTAAAAACTCTAGGTAAAACAGTGTTATCATTGTTTTTCACTATTATATTGTATTTTTTTTTATTTTATTTTTATTATTATTGTATTGTTTCTTATTGTTGTTTATAACTTTCTGGTTAAAACCCAAGGTAAAACATTGTTATTGATTTTCGTTATTATATTGTATTGTTGTTTGTTGTTATTGTATTATTATTATTATATTGTTGTTTATTGTTATTTTTTATTATTGTTACTATTGTTTTCCTTTTTACAAACCTTATTTTAATACACTTTTGTTATTATTTATATAAGTGTTATTTTTTCAATTTTGAAATCATGAATAAATGTTTTTACGCAGCTTTAAATTTAAATTTAATTGCGGATAAAATAATTAATATTTAATCAGTAAAATTAAATTCTAATATGTACATCAAATTTTTAATATGTCAAAATTTTTTGAAATTTTATAATTAATTTGCATAATGATCAATTACGATGAAGAAAGTAAAAAAAGCTGTTATTCAACAAAGGTTTGTAGAAAGAAATTTACTTAATGATTTGTTGAAATAAAAATCTAAATTAATATAAAATATTTTTTAAAAGAATTCCCCAAAATTAGTTTAATTAGAAATCATTAATTGATTGTTTTGTGAACTTTTCCATCATATTTTTGAATTTTATTTTCTTCTGTTACATTATAGTCGTGCAATCGGTTATAATAACGCTTTGAGTTATATTTAAAAAGTCAACTTTGCAATTTTATCCAATTAATTTTTTTTATTAACAATTATTTTGATTTAGTACTAATTAACTGTTATGCATCAACTACTTTAGTGATTAAGTAATAGTAATTTTGAACTTTATTACTGAAATAAAATTAGCATATATCATGTTTTGCTTGTTTTTTGTTTTGGAGCTAACTATCTAACAAAAAAAGAAGAAGAACTTAATTGTGATTCAAAATGCCATCAATTTTATTCTTTCATTTCAAGAGGAGGGGCTAAAAATTTGCATTAACCAAACAAATTTTTAG